>CM051258.1:15954892-16142392 GCA_027921565.1 Artemia sinica
TAAGTTTTAATATACAGGTTTTTAAAGAATTATCTGAGGGATAGATCATATAAAACAAAAGGAATGTGTAAGGTTGCCCCTACTAGCAGGGCTAATAAATTTGGTAGCGTGAAACAAACTGAGGCGTTGGGTAAGAAATCGGTACTCAGAATTCAGTGACAACTGATTTTATTTATAAAAGAAGATAAAAGAAAAATATTCTAATTCTATTTATGTTGACTATTTCCAAACCTCTTCTAAGGTCTAATGATCTACTTGTTCAAATCCACCAATGTTTACCGAAATAAAGATTAAGTTAATCCTAAGCTAACGAATGTTTCAACTTAAAAGGGTTACACTTGAACAGCTAGTCAAGGCTTGAGTTCTGGGTTATAAAAATCCTTTGGTTCAAGCTATTTTTGAGCTAAGCTAAGAATAACCGTACTTGCTTTTAATTCCAATTTCATTAACCCAAACCAAGAGATTCTTTTATTATTTCTTGAAAGGGTTGTGCATTCCTTTGACCTTTATTAAGCTTTAACTTTAGCAGGGAAACTTAATTCAAAATATCTGGACATAAAGGTTTAGAAACTCTTAAGCTGGTAATATTGTTCCCCTTTTTCCCCTAACCTGCTTGTATAAACATTGAGGTCACCTTTGTATAAACATGCAGTACAGGGTTAACGAGATGAAAGAATGATTAAAAGGGGAACGGTGTTCCTCTTCGTATAAACGTCTGAAGATTGCACAAAGGGGGGGGGGGGTTAAGTAATGTTATTGTCCGATAATTCCAATTTTCGAATATAAGGTCTTTATAAAGTCAAGCTAAGTCTCAAGGGACTCTAGGCTGAAAAGCGGAAACCCAAATGGCTCTCCTAGCTTTCTCTTCTTGGTTAAGGTTTCCTTTCCTCCTTAAACCCTCAGTTATTCAAAGCTTAAATTTCTGGGAAGAAATTTAATTTGGCTTATTCTAACCTTAAAAAATGCTGTTTTGTCCAAATGGCTCAAGCCTTGTCTAGGTGGGAATACTAATGAAACTATAAGTCCCAAAATCATCAATTTCTCTTATATACGTATTAAAATTATTTCCAAGTGACAGAAAGCATTTTAGATGCTTTTCTTCTTATTTTAACCTTTATCTTCAAACTTTTATCCCCAAGGAGAATTCAAACAGACAGTGGTAGCTTTATCGAAATTACAAAGTAAAACACTTACATTTTGTTTGCTCCAAAAAGACTACCGTTTTTCCGAGGCAAAACTACCCCGATTTGTCTCTCATCCATAAGTTATATTCTTTTTGCTACTTGATCCGTTTAGCGACCTTCTCTCCCTCCTAGCCAATCAACCACCTTTTGTTAAAAGTAGTTTCTTTCCAGTCTTTCAAGGACTTGCAAAACTGGTCTAAATTAGGTCTTTACATATCACGGGTTCAAAGTTCGTTTGATTCTTGGACAAAGAGTGTCACTACAAGATTTATGACTAGTTATGCAAAGAGAAGTTATTTCAATTCAAGCTAATTTGAAATTTTCGCTATATTTCTGATCTATAAAGAGAAAGGGAATTCCAAGCTTTAATAAAATTGAGTTACGGAATTTACACAAAATAAGGCCTCCTTACAATCTCCCCTACTTAAAATATTAGTATTATTTTTGTTTTAAAAGGTATAAACAAAAGGAAACACAAATTTACTAAGATCTAGTGTAACTCAATTTCTCCTTATACTACTTCTAAATTTAATCCCTGAGACTTTTGGTCTCTATAACCTGTATATAATTTTCTGAATATCAGTCCTACTGAAAGAAATCCTATTATATATATAAAGAGTGTAAAAATGTTATACGTGATGTCCAATATGTTGTTACATCTTTCTTTTTCTTCTTGTAAGGAAAATCGCATTTGCCTCACTTCATCTAGGCCAATGGTTGAACTAAACCTATTCTAAAAGTAAATAAAAGTTAAATATTCAGTTTCGTCTTCCTAATGTAGTAGAACTTATGCAAAGTTCTCAGCCAGAATCCTTATGAGCTCAAGCAGATATTTTTAATCTACGGGTTGTTTTTGTTTGTTGTTTCGCGGCATCCGAAATAAACCCCTGCTCTTGTGTTGCTAAGCACAGATAAATCGACTCTTTGATTACTTTAAGTTTAAAATTGAGCACATCTTTAATAAAAAGAAGATATATTAATTGACCTCTACAAATAGCTGAATGCTATTTTCTTATTTGGGCCTTTTCAAACTTTATTCACAATTTTTTTTTAATTATAATTGAATACTCGAAAGAGCATTTAAAGGTGCCAAAAGGTCTAGTAACCATGGAAGACTTGAAAAATAAAAGACAAATACATTCTACGATGAAAGGGAAAAAATCTGTACCCGTTCTCTATTTTTTTAAAAATTACGAGTTATGAAAATTTCGAACCTTTCGAATATTCTGAATTCATCTCCTTTGTTGGAGACAGAAATCACAAATTATTAATATTTTAAGTTATTGTATGGCTGTATTATAAGAAGTCTCTTATATAATTCCTATAATTCTTATCCTTTATTTGACGGATATTTTAAATCCTATCGGCAGTGCCTTTTATATTCAGCAATATTCTGAATCCTATGGACAATGCGTTTACTCCCATCTATTTTTATTGGATGGTGCTACTACTATATTTTTACCAATGTATATTTGTCACCATTCGCGCTAAATTGCAATTTTCCTGTGGTATCACTTGACCGAATGTGAAAAGGTCATAAGGGAAAATATTATCCCTAAAGAGTGGGGTAACTAACGCTAACTTTAACTCTTCTCAAACAGAGTTCATAATTCTAAATGCCTCTTCAACCTGGCAGTACATATATACAAAGACACCATATTGTCTTAAAGTATTAAGGGTTTGACAGCTCCCATCTTTGCCCCCCCCCCCCCCCCCCAAAAAAGGACTTGAATGTAGGAAACGGATGACTCCATTAACTAGTTTTTTTTTTGATAAAATGATCTTAAATTGACGTCTTTTTTTTCTTGTCAGAATCATCCAGTGTATACAATAAGCCATTCACGGGAACCAAACGGAGATTTCCTAACCTTTTCCTAAAAAATGGGATTTCCTTTCTTTTCTAAATTCGAAATTTTTGGTTCTGAGCTCTACCCAAAATGTCAAATTTTGGAAATATTTCGGTATCCTGTTTACCTTAGAAGCCATTTCAGCACTGTGCTAGTTTTCTTTGTCTCAATTTTTAGCCTGGGAGACTCTAATCCAGGTTCATGATCATGAATACTCTGTGAGTATATGCATATGCAGCCTTTGTGCGTTGGGATACAACCCTTTTTTCATATCCCTATGGATGCAAACCTTTTTGCTTCCTTAAGAGGTAGACGCAACCCTTTCTTGCATCCTTAAAAGGTAGACGCAACTCTTTCTTGCATTCTTAAGAGGTGGACACAACTCTTTCTTGCATCCTTAAGAGGTGGACGCAACCCATTTTTGTATCCTTGAGAGGTGTCCTCTCAACCTCCCTCTGAAGTACATGACTCCGTGTCATGACATGTCCGTGACTTCTAGTCACTCTAGGTCTACTCCTAACGGTTAACCTATATGTACAAAACTACGGAATCTGTGCCTGTGCCTTCCGGTGGTTCCCTAACCATCGCTTGGAGGCCGCAATGTTTTCGGCAAAAATTGCCCTAAAATTTTCTTGGGGTTGGTTTAGAGGTGCTGGGGCTAAACAATATCTTGCTTTGTGTCCTGTTTCACCACAGCGGATACAGGTTGGAGGTTTTTCACATTCTGAATGTCTTTGTGGACCCCCGCAAGTCCAGCATTTTATGCGAGCATTTTTTTCTTTTACTAAATTTATACCTGGAATAATTATCCCTAGTTGGTCCTGACATATCTTTCTTTCCACAGTTCAAACATTTCTTTGGGTTATTTTTATAATTTCCTATGTTTTGAAATTCTACTCTGGAGTTATCTCTTTGTTCTCCAGGGGAGGTTTTGTCTCCTAAGTCAACCACTGTTGCTCCCAACGACATGTCTGAGAAGTCCCTGTACATTAAATCAATCGATTCAAATCTCTTTGCCAGCGCTAATAATTCATCTTTGTCGTCTGTTGTTTTAGTTTGTTCATGAACTTTCCTTCCAATTGAAGGGAGCAGACCACTTTTGAAAATACTAATAGTTATGTCATCTGCCCTAATACCAGGAGCAGTTTTTGCATACTCTAGAGCCTTTTTACTAATTCGGGAGTAAAATTGGTGTACCAACTCAGATGGTCTTTGTTTCTCGGAAAGCAGTTCTTGTAGTTTTTGTGCGGCTGGTTTTTCATGTAAAAAGGCTTCTTTTAAAGTTTTTTCTAAATGGTCTAAATCCTTTATTTTAGGAATATCTAAGCTCGTTGCGAATCTTTGCATTTCTCCTCGAGTATAACAAAGAGCTTGATTTATCATAGCAATATCATTTTTTTCTAAACTCCTTTGTATTTGTTTAAGGGTGGAAATCCATGAATGGATTTCATTTGGGTATGTCAGCAATGGGATGGGAGGCGCTTGCTCCACAAATAGGCTTTGTAGCCTACTTGTGACTGTCGCATCTCTATATTGCCCCTCTAGAGCGTTTATTCTAGACTGCGCGTCTTGTAGTGCAATTTCTAAATCTTTGATTTTGTTTTTATTTGAACTCATGATTGTTCTATCCTTATAGTCTTAATGCGAGAAACGTTTTGAACCTTTAAATTGTTTTAAACTACTAAAATGAGTTAGCTTATAATTTGCATACGAATTAGCTCAATGTCTCGATTTAAATTAACCCTCAAGGCTAATAGTATGCTTACTCTTTTGAAGGTGATTTAACTATGACACTAGTGTTAAAAAGGATTTAAGCAAGCTACAGATGATACGGACACTAGAACTTGTAGCAAAGAGAAAGTAAAGGAGAAGAAAGAAAGAATCTTAGGAAGATAAAAGATAAAAGTCTGTCTGAGCTTCCCTTTAAGGTTAAAATTTTCATTAATGAACACTTTTTCAAACTTTTCTGTCTTGGATAGGTTTGGAAAACTGAACACACACCTTCTTGTGAGGAACAGGACTAAATTTTACCGAATTTTATAAATTTAATTAATCCTCCCCCACTTAAACGAAAGTTGTACCGAACTGAGTACCGCTGCGACCAGTTGTAAGGCTGCCCCTACTAGCAGGGCTAATAAATTTGGTAGCGTGATACAAACTGAGGACTGGGGAAAGAAATCGGTACTCAGAATTCAGTGACAACTGATTTTATTTATAAAAGAAGATAAAAAGAAAAATATTCTAATTCTATTTATGTTGACTATTTCCAAACCTCTTCTAAGGTCTAATGATCTACTTATTCAAATCCACCAATGTTTACCGAAAAGAAAAAGATTAAGTTAATCCTAAGCTAACGAATGTTTCAACTTAAAAGGGTTACACTTGAACAGCTAGTCAAGGCTTGAGTTCTGGGTTATAAAAATCCTTTGGTTCAAGCTATTTTTGAGCTAAGCTAAGAATAACCGTACTTGCTTTTAATTCCAATTTCATTAACCCAAACCAAGAGATTCTTTTATTATTTCTTGAAAGGGTTGTGCATTCCTTTGACCTTTATTAAGCTTTAACTTTAGCAGGGAAACTTAATTGAAAATATCTGGACATAAAGGTTTAGAAACTCTTAAGCTGGTAATATTGTTCCCCTTTTTCCCCTAACCTGCTTGTATAAACATTGAGGTCCCCTTTGTATAAACATGCAGTACAGGGTTAACGAGATGAAATAATGATTAAAAGGGGAACGGTGTTCCTCTTCGTATAAACGTCTGAAGATTGCACAAAGGGGGGGGGGGGGTTAAGTAATGTTATTGTCCGATAATTCCAATTTTCGAATATAAGGTCTTTATAAAGTCAAGCTAAGTCTCAAGGGACTCTAGGCTGAAAAGCGGAAACCCAAATGGCTCTCCTAGCTTTCTCTTCTTGGTTAAGGTTTCCTTTCCTCCTTAAACCCTCAGTTATTCAAAGCTTAAATTTCTGGGAAGAAATTTAATTTGGCTTATTCTAACCTTAAAAAATGCTGTTTTGTCCAAATGGCTCAAGCCTTGTCTAGGTGGGAATACTAATGAAACTATAAGTCCCAAAATCATCAATTTCTCTTATATACGTATTAAAATTATTTCCAAGTGACAGAAAGCATTTTAGATGCTTTTCTTCTTATTTTAACCTTTATCTTCAAACTTTTATCCCCAAGGAGAATTCAAACAGACAGTGGTAGCTTTATCGAAATTACAAAGTAAAACACTTACATTTTGTTTGCTCCAAAAAGACTACCGTTTTTCCGAGGCAAAACTACCCCGATTTGTCTCTCATCCATAAGTTATATTCTTTTTGCTACTTGATCCGTTTAGCGACCTTCTCTCCCTCCTAGCCAATCAACCACCTTTTGTTAAAAGTAGTTTCTTTCCAGTCTTTCAAGGACTTGCAAAACTGGTCTAAATTAGGTCTTTACATATCACGGGTTCAAAGTTCGTTTGATTCTTGGACAAAGAGTGTCACTACAAGATTTATGACTAGTTATGCAAAGAGAAGTTATTTCAAATTCAAGCTAATTTGAAATTGTCGCTATATTTCTGATCTATAAAGAGAAAGGGAATTCCAAGCTTTAATAAAATTGAGTTACGGAATTTACACAAAATAAGGCCTCCTTACAATCTCCCCTACTTAAAATATTAGTATTATTTTTGTTTTAAAAGGTATAAACAAAAGGAAACACAAATTTACTAAGATCTAGTGTAACTCAATTTCTCCTTATACTACTTGTAAATTTAATCCCTGAGACTTTTGGTCTCTATAACCTGTATATAATTTTCTGAATATCAGTCCTACTGAAAGAAATCCTATTATATATATAAAGAGTGTAAAAATGTTATACGTGATGTCCAATATGTTGTTACATCTTTCTTTTCTTCTTGTAAGGAAAATCGCATTTGCCTCACTTCATCTAGGCCAATGGTTGAACTAAACCTATTCTAAAAGTAAATAAAAGTTAAATATTCAGTTTCGTCTTCCTAATGTAGTAGAACTTATGCAAAGTTCTCAGCCAGAATCCTTATGAGCTCAAGCAGATATTTTTAATCTACGGGTTGTTTTTGTTTGTTGTTTCGCGGCATCCGAAATAAACCCCTGCTCTTGTGTTTCTAAGCACAGATAAATCGACTCTTTGATTACTTTAAGTTTAAAATTGAGCACATCTTTAATAAAAAGAAGATATATTAATTGACCTCTACAAATAGCTGAATGCTATTTTCTTATTTGGGCCTTTTCAAACTTTATTCACAATTTTTTTTTAATTATAATTGAATACTCGAAAGAGCATTTAAAGGTGCCAAAAGGTCTAGTAACCATGGAAGACTTGAAAAATAAAAGACAAATACATTCTACGATGAAAGGGAAAAAAATCTGTACCCGTTCTCTATTTTTTTAAAAATTACGAGTTATGAAAATTTCGAACCTTTCGAATATTCTGAATTCATCTCCTTTGTTGGAGACAGAAATCACAAATTATTAATATTTTAAGTTATTGTATGGCTGTATTATAAGAAGTCTCTTATATAATTCCTATAATTCTTATCCTTTATTTGACGGATATTTTAAATCCTATCGGCAGTGCCTTTTATATTCAGCAATATTCTGAATCCTATGGACAATGCGTTTACTCCCATCTATTTTTATTGGATGGTGCTACTACTATATTTTTACCAATGTATATTTGTCACCATTCGCGCTAAATTGCAATTTTCCTGTGGTATCACTTGACCGAATGTGAAAAGGTCATAAGGGAAAATATTATCCCTAAAGAGTGGGGTAACTAACGCTAACTTTAACTCTTCTCAAACAGAGTTCATAATTCTAAATGCCTCTTCAACCTGGCAGTACATATATACAAAGACACCATATTGTCTTAAAGTATTAAGGGTTTGACAGCTCCCATCTTTGCCCCCCCCCCCCCAAAAAAAGGACTTGAATGCAGGAAACGGATGACTCCATTAACTAGTTTTTTTGATAAAATGATCTTAAATTGACGTCTTTTTTTTCAGAATTATCCAGTGTATACAATAAGCCATTCACGGGAACCAAACGGAGATTTCCTAACCTTTTCCTAAAAAATGGGATTTCCTTTCTTTTCTAAATTCGAAATTTTTGGTTCTGAGCTCTACCCAAAATGTCAAATTTTGGAAATATTTCGGTATCCTGTTTACCTTAGAAGCCATTTCAGCACTGTGCTAGTTTTCTTTGTCTCAATTTTTAGCCTGGGAGACTCTAATCCAGGTTCATGATCATGAATACTCTGTGAGTATATGCATATGCAGCCTTTGTGCGTTGGGATACAACCCTTTTTTCATATCCCTATGGATGCAAACCTTTTTGCTTCCTTAAGAGGTAGACGCAACCCTTTCTTGCATCCTTAAGAGGTAGACGCAACTCTTTCTTGCATTCTTAGAGGTGGACACAACTCTTTCTTGCATCCTTAAGAGGTGGACGCAACCCATTTTTGTATCCTTGAGAGGTGTCCTCTCAACCTCCCTCTGAAGTACATGACTCCGTGTCATGACATGTCCGTGACTTCTAGTCACTCTAGGTCTACTCCTAACGGTTAACCTATATCTACAAAACTACGGAATCTGTGCCTGTGCCTTCCGGTGGTTCCCTAACCATCGCTTGGAGGCCGCAATGTTTTCGGCAAAAATTGCCCTAAAAATTTTCTTGGGGTTGGTTTAGAGGTGCTGGGGCTAAACAATATCTTGCTTTGTGTCCTGTTTCACCACAGCGGATACAGGTTGGAGGTTTTTCACATTCTGAATGTCTTTGTGGACCCCGCAAGTCCAGCATTTTATGCGAGCATTTTTTTCTTTTACTAAATTTATACCTGGAATAATTATCCCTAGTTGGTCCTGACATATCTTTCTTTCCACAGTTCAAACATTTCTTTGGGTTATTTTTATAATTTCCTATGTTTTGAAATTCTACTCTGGAGTTATCTCTTTGTTCTCCAGGGAGGTTTTGTCTCCTAAGTCAACCACTGTTGCTCCCAACGACATGTCTGAGAAGTCCCTGTACATTAAATCAATCGATTCAAATCTCTTTGCCAGCGCTAATAATTCATCTTTGTCGTCTGTTGTTTTAGTTTGTTCATGAACTTTCCTTCCAATTGAAGGGAGCAGACCACTTTTGAAAATACTAATAGTTATGTCATCTGCCCTAATACCAGGAGCAGTTTTTGCATACTCTAGAGCCTTTTTACTAATTCGGGAGTAAAATTGGTGTACCAACTCAAATGGTCTTTGTTTCTCGGAAAGCAGTTCTTGTAGTTTTTGTGAGGCTGGTTTTTCATGTAAAAAGGCTTCTTTTAAAGTTTTTTCTAAATGGTCTAAATCCTTTATTTTAGGAATATCTAAGCTCGTTGCGAATCTTTGCATTTCTCCTCGAGTATAACAAAGAGCTTGATTTATCATAGCAATATCATTTTTTTCTAAACTCCTTTGTATTTGTTTAAGGGTGGAAATCCATGAATGGATTTCATTTGGGTATGTCAGCAATGGGATGGGAGGCGCTTGCTCCACAAATAGGCTTTGTAGCCTACTTGTGACTGTCGCATCTCTATATTGCCCCTCTAGAGCGTTTATTCTAGACTGCGCGTCTTGTAGTGCAATTTCTAAATCTTTGATTTTGTTTTCATTTGAACTCATGATTGTTCTATCCTTATAGTCTTAATGCGAGAAACGTTTTGAACCTTTAAATTGTTTTAAACTACTAAAATGAGTTAGCTTATAATTTGCATACGAATTAGCTCAATGTCTCGATTTAAATTAACCCTCAAGGCTAATAGTATGCTTACTCTTTTGAAGGTGATTTAACTATGACACTAGTGTTAAAAAGGATTTAAGCAAGCTACAGATGATACGGACACTAGAACTTGTAGCAAAGAGAAAGTAAAGGAGAAGAAAGAAAGAATCTTAGGAAGATAAAAGATAAAAGTCTGTCTGAGCTTCCCTTTAAGGTTAAAATTTTCATTAATGAACACTTTTTCAAACTTTTCTGTCTTGGATAGGTTTGGAAAACTGAACACACACCTTCTTGTGAGGAACAGGACTAAATTTTACCGAATTTTATAAATTTAATTAATCCTCCCCCACTTAAACGAAAGTTGTACCGAACTGAGTACCGCTGCGACCAGTTGTAAGGCTGCCCCTACTAGCAGGGCTAATAAATTTGGTAGCGTGATACAAACTGAGGACTGGGGAAAGAAATCGGTACTCAGAATTCAGTGACAACTGATTTTATTTATAAAAGAAGATAAAAAGAAAAATATTCTAATTCTATTTATGTTGACTATTTCCAAACCTCTTCTAAGGTCTAATGATCTACTTGTTCAAATCCACCAATGTTTACCGAAAAGAAAAAGATTAAGTTAATCCTAAGCTAACGAATGTTACAACTTAAAAGGGTTACACTTGAACAGCTAGTCAAGGCTTGAGTTCTGGGTTATAAAAATCCTTTAGTTCAAGCTATTTTTGAGCTAAGCTAAGAATAACCGTACTTGCTTTTAATTCCAATTTCATTAACCCAAACCAAGAGATTCTTTATTATTTCTTGAAAGGGTTGTGTATTCCTTTGACCTTTATTAAGCTTTGACTTTAGCAGGGAAACTTAATTGAAAATATCTGGACATAAAGGTTTAGAAATTCTTAAGCTGGTAATATTGTTCCCCTTTTTCCCCTAACCTGCTTGTATAAACATTGAGGTCACCTTTGTATAAACATGCAGTACAGGGTTAACGAGATGAAAGACTGATTAAAAGGGGAACGGTGTTCCTCTTCGTATAAACGTCTGAAGATTGCACAAAGGGGGGGGGGGGTTAAGTAATGTTATTGTCCGATAATTCCAATTTTCGAATATAAGGTCTTTATAAAGTCAAGCTAAGTCTCAAGGGACTCTAGGCTGAAAAGGGGAAGCCCAAATGGCTCTACTAGCTTTCTCTTCTTGGTTAAGGTTTCCTTTCCTCCTTAAACCCTCAGTTACTCAAAGCTTAAATTTCTGGGAAGAAATTTAATTTGGCTTATTCTAACCTTAAAAAGTGCTGTTTTGTCCAAATGGCTCAAGCCTTGTCTAGGTGGGAATACTGATGAAACTATAAGTCCCAAAATCATCAATTTCTCTTATATACGTATTAAATTATTTCCAAGTGACAGAAAGCCTTTTAGAGGTTTTTCTTCTTATTTTAACCTTTATCTTCAAACTTTTATCCCCAAGGAGAATTCAAACAGACAGTGGTAGCTTTATCGTAATAACAAAGTAAAACACTTACATTTTGCTCCAAAAAGACTACCGTGTTTCCGAGGCAAAACTACCCCGATTTGTCTCTTATCCATAAGTTATATTCTTTTTGCTACTTGATCCGTTTAGCGACCTTCTCTCCCTCCTAGCCAATCAACCACCTTTTGTTAAAAGTAGTTTCTTTCCAGTCTTTCAAGGACTTGCAAAACTGGTCTAAATTAGGTCTTTACATATCACGGGTTCAAAGTTCGTTTGATTCTTGGACAAAGAGTGTCACTACAAGATTTATGACTATTTATGCAAAGAGAAGTTATTTCATATTCAAGCTAATTTGAAATTGTCGCTATATTTCTGATCTATAAAGAGAAAGGGAATTCCAAGGTTTAATAAAATTGAGTTACGGAATTTACACAAAATAAGGCCTCCTTACAAATGTAAAGAAAGTAGAGAAAGCATTAAAATATGAAGAAAGGAGCTGCGAAGTGCAGGCCATGTATAAAATGGCTGACGATTTTTGAAGATGCTGCTAGACGGCCTGTCCCTGTTAACGATAGGAACGGTGCCACAATTAGTGAAAGGGAAAAAGTTAAAGAGAGATGGGCGGAACATTTTGAGATTATGCTAAACCGATATAGAGTTGCAGGAAAAGATATAGAGGAAATTTAAACGGTTTGTGATACCTTGGATGTTGAGAAATAATTGTTTCGTGAGAAAAAATTAGTGACAGGACTAAAAGGATTAGTGGTTAGAAATACGTAACTGAAGATTGTGTATGATTTTTGAAAAAGGGGAAGTGCCTAGCGATTTTAGGAAAACCCTAATTAAACCACTGTACAATATTGATTAATAACACCATAATCGCAGGCTGTTATATTAAACGCATATCATTAGAAAAATAAACCATTGTATTTATTGGTTACCTGCCTGATTCCTTGAGGATCGTCTCTTACTACTCCAAAGAAGAGCCGTAGGCTTTTTCCTGTTTGTAACTATATAAAGGTGCACATGCTGAAAAAAAGGGATATGGTACCATTTTTTTTTGTCTTTGGTACATTTCATACAATTTGTGGTACATTTTGTTTTTAAGAATTGGCAACATTGATGGTATCTGTTCTTATCAGCTTAATTCCTGATATAGTCCTTGTATGGACACCAGAATATTAAAATGATTTTTAGAAACCCGAGGGATGTCGGGGCTTGGTCAGCTTCCCCCGCCCCCCCCCCCCCGTGTTGGCCTGGTATTACATACGCAGGCTGCTTAGAAAGCATTATGTTAAATACCTAACCTAACCAACTCTATATATTAAATATTTAATTAAAATATACCTGTATCTTAGTTTTTCTCAATGAGACTAAGCTAATTATATCCAAATACAGACAGAGAAACCGGCTTTTCTGATATCAAAAGATCAAACTTTTCGAGTATTTTTGGGATATTTAATAAGTACCATTTTTAACAAGTGCCATATGCATTTGATTTTACTTTTCCTTATAGATTCCAAACGAAAGTTGAAACGAAGGTTGAAACATATTGCTTCTTTAATATACTACCCTATTTTTTCGGAGTTGAAAAGGTAGCAACACAACCATTTTTTTGGAGTAGAATAAGTTCCTTTTAATTTTGACTTCATTATTCAGTTTAATTTCTATTCGTATTTCATGTTATTTGATAGTTAATATCTCCTCACAATAGGTTTAAAATGTGCTCTTTACTCTTTTTTTTACTTTGAATCACTTGTTGTCCGTATAAACATAAGAATGAAATAATTTCCTTTATTTCATTGAGATAAAATGACAAAACACCAAAAACAATAAATAAATACGGATATAAGAAAAACAAAACAAGTTAATTGACGATATCGCCCCTCGTAACATTTGAAAAAAATACAATAGTTCAATCATGAAAGCACGGTAGGGAGGGCGCATGATGTCTGTGCCCCCTCAAAGTCTTAAGGTTTTTACAATTTACATACATTTAGAAACCCCTCTCCCAAAAAATCCGGCGTACGTGCCTAGGTTCGATTTTAAGTCGATTAGTTGTAATGTTATATCCCAATTGAATCAGCGCTGCAAATATTGTGGCCAAAATTCGTCCAAATATTCTTCCGCCAAATATGGGGGCAGCTAGAGGAACAATAAATGGGATGCAATCCTGTAGAAATGGATAATATAAATGAACAGCCAAAAGTGATCAAAATTTCGTTGTGAGTTAAATTTGATCTTAACTAAACTCAAAATAAAGTTTTCCATTGCAGAATTTGCGCAACAATCGTTCCAGTTTACTTTTCAGTTTTACTTGTATCTTTATTCCTTGTGTCAAAAACTGAACTTGTTTGCTGAATTTAAGAATCATGTAATCTATAAAATAGAACTAACAAGACAGGATTTCAGTTAACATTTGTTTTTTTTTTTGTTTTTTTTTACCAATTTCTAATAGATTTTTTAAATTATTCTAAAAAGGAAAACGAAAAATAACAAAAATTATTCGTACATAAATGTCTCATAGATAAACGTTAAAAATAGTATGCATTATCTTTTATAAAATATGTATGAAGACCAATAATGAGGACCCTAGAAGCCATGACCTGGGATTAAAGCAAGGGGAAAATCATTACTTTTCTATATTTTTAATAAACATTTTTCTGTATTCTAAAGGAACTGGTTATTTTTAATCTAAAAAGGATTGTAAACTTATTTTCAGGCTATCTGATGCACTGATATATAACATACATCTATGCAGATCCCTATATTCATCTGGTTTTTACTGTAATAACGGTGAATTATATATATTTATATATATTCAGTGGAATCTCGATACATTCGTTGATGTATTGAATACTTTCCATTCTTTTGCAACCTGTTTAACACCAGTTTGTTATTACCTTAAATTTATTAACAAAAATTATTATTCCACTTTTTGAAGAAAAGGTTAGGTAGATATTATTTTTGGAGTTCTCAGAATGCTTGGCCTGGTTTGGAAAAATCTCTTAGCTTACACATCAACCTTGACCGAGAAAGTTCTGACGAAGCCCACTCAGATCTTAGAAAGTAATATTGTGATAAATAAACCCCCGTATTGATTGACACTATTCACCCTACGCGCAACATGTTTTATACGTAAATAATTTTTAAAAGCCGGTGTAAATCATTTTTTACAGCATTTTTGGCAAGTTGAACGGTGTCAGTCACGACGAGGCTTAACTTTTGTTAACAGTCGGGGTATTGATTTTTGGTATTGATCAGTCAGCCAGAATTCTGACTTGGACTGTCTAACAGCAAGTTACTGGCAATTTAGTCAAGTTAGTGGCAAAACTTAGTCAAGTTAGTGACATAAGAGCAAGAAGCTATCCGTTCGACTAGCTGTAAGTCAAACAAAAGGCAGTACGAAAAATACTATCCTATCCTGCTATCTAGGGGTATAGTGAAAGAAACATTGAGATGACTAGCATGGCTTTTCAAACAGTTCGTGGTAACGAACTGTAAGTAAGGAGTGACCCGGCTCAATGGTAACCGAAACTTTAAAAAACAGAATTTTGATACCAATAGATACATCAAAAGAATAAAATTTTAATTCTGATTTCAAAAATATAAGTTTCATCAAGTATAATCTTAACCACCAAAGGTTACGTGCCTGAGAAAATTTGGCTGATTTTCGAAAAAAGGGGGAAAGACACCTTAAAAGTTATAGATCCTTAATGAAAATCACACCATCATTTTCAGCGTATCAGAGAACCCTACTGTAGAGGTTTCAAGCTCCTATCTACAAAAATGTGGAATTTTGCATTTTTGACAGAAGAAAGATCACGGATGCGTGTTTAGTTGTTGTTTTTTTTCTTTTCCCCAGAGGTAATCGTATTGACCCAGTGGTCCTAGAATATCGTAGGAGGGCTCATTGGAACAAAAATTAAAAGTTCTAGTGCCCTTTTTAAGTGACCAAAAAATGAAGGGCAACTAGGCCCCCTCCCACGCTCATTTTTTTCAAAGTCACCCAATTAAAATTTTGAGATAGCCATTTTGTTCAGCATAGTCGAAAATCTAATAAATATGTCTTTTAGGATAACTTAATCCCCCAGAGTTCCCAGCGGAAGGGCTGCAAGTTATGAACTTTACCCATTGCTTACATATTGTATTGGTTATTGGGAAGTATACAGACATTTTCAGGAAGGGTGTTTTTCTGGTGGGAGGGGGCTGGAGGAGGGGGTTACTCGGAAGAATCTTTCAGTGGAAGATGTTTCTTTGGGGTAAGGGACATTTCTATGAAGGAGGCGCCGGATTTCCAAGCATTATTTAAAAAACGATCAGAAATTAAATTAAAAAAAACAAGTTTTTTCAACTGAAAGTAAGAAGCAGCATTAGAACTTAAAACGAACAGAAATTATTACGTATATGAGGGGGTTCTCCCCCAAGTCAATACCTCGCTCTTTACGCTACAGTTTTTTTAGTGCTTTCAAAAGAGCTATCTATTCTAATTAAACGGCCTTTGTGATTCAGGGGTTTGTGAATTAAATTTTTTTTTAACTTTTAACGTAAAGAGCGTGGTATTGACTAAGGGGAGAACCCCCTCATATACGTAATAACATATACGTAATAAAAAAAAAACAATAAAAAAACAAGCGATACGGCTCAATAGTAATCGAAACTTTGAAAAACGAAATTTTGATGTCAATAAAATGTATCAAAAGAATGGGCTTATAATGCTGATTCTAGCGTATCAAAAAACCCTATTACATAGGTTTCAAGCTCATATCTGCAAAAATCTGCAACTTTGTATTTTTTGCCAGAAGAAAAATATACGAATATAGAAGTTCGTTACGTAAGTTAATTTGTAAATTACGTCAGAACCAAATTTAGAGACAGCCATTTAGCAAAAGAAAAGTAAAATTCTTATGCAAATTTTGTTTACTTATTCAATGACGATGAGCCAAAATAAAAGCTGCATTAACTAAAAAACGATCAGAAATGAAATAAAAAAAAACACCAAGTTTTTTAAACTGAAAGTAAGGAGCGACATTAAAACTTAAAACGAAAAGAAATTATTCCGTATATGAAAGGGGCTGTCCCCTCCTCAACGCCTCACTCTTTACGCTAAAGTTTGACTCTGTCTCACAACTTTATTTTTTAAAACAATAAAAAACTTTAGCGTAAAGAGCGAGGCGTTGAGGAGGGGACAGCCCCTTTCATATATTCCCGAATATTATATTCCCGAATATTCCCGACGTAATCACACATATTAGGGCTCCTGAGAGCCTGATAACTAATAAAACTCACTTACCAATACAGGTTTCGGCACTTAAATTTCCTGGCCAAGGCAAGTGAGCGCTCTTGCCATAAAACCATATGGCATCCCTTTATGCAGTGTCACCTGTGGAATATCAGAGGCAACGCTGTAGCGTTGCCTATAGTAAAGGCCATACGGCTCCAATGTTTTATTATTATTTATTTTTTTTTTCTCAGAGACACTTCATATGGAAGGGGTCGTCGTAGAAGCTTCAAAGGGGGCTCATTCGATTGCAAATCGGGAGTTCTAGTGCCGTTTTTAATAGTTGAAAATGATTGGAGGGCAACTAGCCCCCCCCCCCTACGCCCATCATTCCCCAAACACTTCCAATCAAAATTTTCAGATAGCCATTTTGTTCAGCGTAGTTGATTTCCAGATAGAAAATACATTTTTGAGGAGGACACTCCCCCACAACCCTCAGGGCAAGGGTTTTAAGTTATGCCCTGGGGGCAGATAAGGTTTTTCTAGAAGGCGTTGTCGTAGAAACTTCAAAACAGGCTCATTCGATTGGAAATTAAAGGGCTAGTGTCATTTTTAATAGTCGAAAATGATTGGAGGGCAACTAGCCCCCCCCACGCCCATCATTTCCCCAAACACATCCAATCAAAATTTTGAGATAGCCATTTTGTTCAGCGTAGTTGATTTCCAGATAGAAAATATATTTTTGAGGAGGATACTCCCCCACAACTCAGGGCAAGGGTTTTAAGTTATGCCCTGGGGGCATATAAGGTTTTTATAAAAGGCGTTGTCGTAGAAACTTCAAAACAGGCTCATTCGATTGGAAATTAAAGGGCTAGTGCCATTTTTAATAGTCGAAAATGATTGGAGGGCAACTAGCCCCCCCCCCATGCCCATCATTTCCCCAAACACATCCAATTAAAATTTTGAGATAACCATTCAATCCAGCGTAGCTGATTTCCAGATAGAAAATATATTTTTGAGGAGGATACTCCCTCACAACCCTCAGGGCAAGGGTTTTAAGTTATGCCCTGGGGGCATATAAGGTTTTTATAGAAGGTGTTGTCGTAGAAACTTCAAAGCATGCTCATTCGATTTAAAATTAAAGGGCTAGTGCCCTTTTTAATAATCGAAAGTGATTGGAGTGTAACTAGCCCCCTTCCCCCCCCCACCCACGCCCATCATTTCCCCAAACACATCCAATCAAAATTTTCAGATAGCCATTTTGTTCAGCGTATTTGATTTCCAGATGGAAAATATATTTTTGAGGAGGACACTCCCCCACAACCCTCAGGGCAAGGGTTTTAAGTTATGCCCTGGGGGCATATAAGGTTTTTACAGAAGGTGTTGGTCGTAGAAACTTTAAAACAGGCTCATTCGATTGGAAATTAAAGGGCTAGTGCCCTTTTTAATAGTTGAAAGTGATTGGTATGTAACTAGCCCCCCCCCCCCCCCCCCCATGCCTATCATTTCCCCAAACACATGCAATCAAAATTTTGAGATGGCCATTTTGTTCAGCGTAGTTGATTTCCAGATAGAAAATATGTTTTTTAGGAGGAAACCTCCCCCCCCCAACCCTCAGCGCAAGGGTTTTAAGTTATGCCCTGGGGGCATATAAGGTATTTATAGAAGGCGGTGTCGTAGAAACTTCAAAAAAGGCTCAGTCGATTGGAAATTCTGAGGGCTAGTGCCCTTTGTAATAGTCGAAAGTGATTTGAGGGCAACTAACCCCCCTTTCACGCCCACCTTTTCCCCAAACACATCCAATCAAAATTTTAAGACAGCCATTTTATTAAACGTGGTTTTAAGTTCTGCATGGTCAATTTAGGGGGTGGAGGGTAGGCTAATTCTCGTAGCAGCCCCATTCCGTCGTGGTATGGTTCACATTTCAACATCTGGTGTCCGGACTATCATATAATCTACCAAGCATACAACTACCCCAAATCAGTATCAATAAATAAATGAAACCCAAAACGAACAAAAATTAAAACAAATATTAGAGTCAAACTCAAAACGAGCAGAAATTAACATAAGTTGGGCTAAAAACCCCTATGCCTTCCCAAGGCCAGAACAAAATTTGCAGTTTACTGAAAAAAATACAGATGAATGTGCATTGTCAGTTTAATATACATATACTGATATTTAGTAATCAAAATGTTAATATTATTTGATTCATTAAAGTTATAAAAGTAAAAACATTTACATTTTTTCAGTAAAGTTAGTCAGTAAAACATATTTTGTGGAAAAAGTTTTTTTTAATTAATATCAACAAGAGTCGAAATACTACACAGATAATCTTAAGCCCATACCTCCCACTCATTACATATTAATAACATTTAAGAGAGAAAAACGATTTTAAGTTAAATAAAGCAGTGACAACGAATCTAAAAAAGAACAACAAAACATTGATAACAAAATCCGAATATTTCAACACCACATCCAAGTCTACATTTTTTTTTTCGTTGATAAGGACTCCTGGATGTGGAGTTGATATATTCAGATTTTTTTTTATTAATGTTTGTTTTTGTTTTTTTTTTAGTTTCGTTGTCACAACTTATTTAAATTAAACCCGTTTTCTCTCTTATTTTTTTGTAATTGGAAAAGTAGTGTGTTTTTAAGATGGTATTTATATATTCATGCCTACAAATATTACGCTACTATGGGGAGGCAACCCATATCAGATATCTTAGCTGCAAAGAAGTTTTCAGTCGGAAAAAGCCTATCAAACCAGACCAGACCCTGAAAATTATCCATTCATCAGAATCCAGTACAAATGCTGTGTCGTTTGATTTAGTTAAACGGATAACTTGACAGAATCTTTATGGAATTTCTAAAGAATAATGGTGCTCCCCTTAATGTTACTCACAGGCTATTTAGATATACAAGAGGCTTCCAAAATAGGCTGGTGGTAAATAAAAGGGATACAACTCTTTTTCTGTGTCTTACTAGCAGAAACATAATGACACAAAAAAAACTGTAACCTTTCGTTTTCTATCTCAAATAATCACATTAATTATTACAAAAACAGAACTTACTCTAGCAGCAGAAAGTGCACTGCCATAGACGTTATGAAGGAAATTCTTCACCTGCAGGGATTCAGCATGATGATTCCTCACAAAATGGGCGAAATGTTCACAATTCATTTTCAGAACATGGTACCTTTCAAATTCTAAATTAGAAAAAAAAAACATTATGTAAGCGTCTTGAAATTTGTCTTACGATATATTCGCTGCAGTACTCAATAATACTTGTAAAATATCACCGTTGGTCAAATCAAGAGATAAATAAAAATTTTACTACGAAACATCTTTTGCTGAGGCCCCATTCTCATGCATGCTTTTCTAGGCGTCAATGTCTAGATTTCGTCACTTTTGACCAGCCAGAACTGCTTATTAACAAAAAAAAAAAAAGTTTCGTAATGAGTGTGAAAGCGAAGTTGGGGCTTAAAACACTTAACATTATCAAAAATGATTTCGCTAAATTAGTCCTTAATTTAGGATTTATTAAAAAGAGGATTTTATTAGGAATATTAGGTCTAATTTAGTAGCTGTTTTTATTCTAACGTTTATCATTTTATTTTCCTAAATTAGAAAAACTATTTCCCTAAATTAGTAGAAAAGTGAAAAACTAGCACAACAAAACAGGATTAGGAACAGAAAAATCCTTAAGTAGCGGGCAGACAATAAAAGACAAATTTATAAAGCTCTCAATAGTATTTTACCAGCTATAAAATCAACAAATTTTACTATGTAATTTTAATGCCATAGAAAAAAATTTAAGCAAGCTTGGTTTTCAGTAAAGCTCTAGTTTTTCAAAATTCCACTAAATATAAGGAAATATTGCGAGTCAGTTTTTTTTTAATATTTTTCAAAAATAAACTGCATAAATCATGCCCCACAAGTTATTTTTGCCCTGTCCCTTGGTTTTCAAAAAAAAACTTTTTGGGGAGTATTTTAATTCAAAACACATTTTTGATATTTACATTGAAAAAAAAAATCAACCTCTCCCTAGAAATTAGAAAATACAGGCCTACCACAGGTTCAAAGAGTCAAAATACGGACTGTTTTTGGTAAACAGGGGACCTTCCTGACACCGAAAAAAGGAAAACTAGGGAGCTGGTCCACCTACTGTTTACTGTATAACTGAAACAATCAATATCATACTTGATATTCAAAACGACCTCTCATAAATCTGAAACCAGAACGATCGGCAATGTAGCGTCATCATCTTCTGGAAGAAAATGGGTAATATCAAGACAATCTGATTCCTTGGCTGTCTATATGGATTTTCCATAATCCATATGGATTTTCAACTATGAAGGTACAACAATTTAAAAAATACACAAGTAACTACTTTGATTAATGACCCGAAAATCATAAGAAAACCGCAAAATTTCAGAATCCCGTGTATTTTTTGGCTTTGCTTCCTTTAGATCCTCAGAAGTGCAGGTATCAATCACTGCCCTTATTTCTGCATATAAGTACCTGAGTACTTTCAACAGCTGCTGATTCCTTTTCCTGTTCGGTGTGCAGTAAAAGCGAGTTGAATTTCAGGTATATCATATGAATTTCAGGTCAATCAGGTATATCTGATTTCTGGTTTCTTTAAATATCTTGTCAGAAACTTACTCCTTGTACCTTGCAATGAGTTTTCAAGAGCCTCTATCCATTGCCTACTGGAAAAAATTTCAGACGTATTTACATGGTTTAACCTTGCAAAAAGCAACTTTTAGGGACTGGAGAGCTGTTTAAGGAAATTTTAGGGATCTTATTTAGTTTAGGGACTTCAAGGACATTGCGGCAGCCCTGCAAATAGATTTTTGCCGACGAATTGACGTCGATTCCACTAGAACTAGCGTAGTTCTGTTAGTCAGCAGGCAATATATGACTCATTATGGGGCTGGGGGGGGAGCATACAAGATGAGGGCTGTAAGCCTTAGGTTTAGAGTTTTCGACATTGAAGATTATAATGTTACCCGTTTTAAAACTTCCCAGCCATTCCACTCCAGATGTGGCACCAGAAGTGCCATTTTGGGTACCATACAGAACTTCATGATGGCGATATCGAGTCAAATTATAAAAAGCACATAGATATAAAAACTAGCATACGAATGAGCCCTTAGCTCCTTTGATACTCTAGTGTTACACTAGTGCCAGAGGAAAAAAAATGACATCAATACAAGCTGGGAAACTTTTCATTAAGATAATAATGTTCTTCATTAAGATATAAATGTACGACAAAGAAAATTTTCAGAAATGGGACTACCTATCTTTACTATTCGCATTATGACACAGCCATTGACACTTCCTTCTCACATCGGCACCAGAATGTCTTGGAGGCTAAACTGACAGGAAGGAAATTCCTCCCAGGTCTTGAACAAACGCCAGAGGTACTGGCTCCGATACCAGGGGCAGAAGGCAACTCTACCAGGGGCAGAGTTGGCTATTTATGCTAATTAACTAAAAAAAGCAAGTTTTTTAACTGAAAGTAAGGAGCGACATTAAAACTTAAAACGAACAGAAATTATTCCGTATATGAAAGGGGCTGTCCCCTCCCTAATGCCTCACTCTTTACGCTAAAGGTGTTTATTGTTTTAAAAAATAAAATTGTGACAAAAAGTCAAACTTTAGCGTAAAGAGCGAGAGCGTTAGGGAGGGGACAGCCCCTTTCGTATACGAAATAATTTCTGTTCGTTTTAAGTTTTAATGTCGATCCTTACTTTCAGTTAAAAAAAACTTTTTTTTAGTTAATTTCTAAACGTTTTTGAATTGATGCAGCTTTGATTTTGGCTCACCATACACGAATAATTAAAACGAAATTCGCATATTAATTTTCCTATTGGCTTTCTCGAAATTTTGTTCTGACGTAACTTACGAAATAACTTACGTAATGAATTTCTATATTCTTATGTTTTTATTACGTATATTAGGGAGTTCGCTCCCTAGTCAATACCTCGCTCTTTACGCTAAAGTTCGAATTTTGTTCGAATCACAAACCCCTGAATCGCAAAGGCCGGTTAATTAGAATAGATAGCTCTTTTGAAAGTACTAAAAAAAACTTTAGCGTAAAGAGCGAGGAATTGACTAGGGGACGAACCCCCTCATATACGTAATAATTTCTGTTCGTTTTAAGTTTTAATGTTGCTTCTTACTTTCAGTTGAAAAAAACTTGTTTTTTATTTAGTTTCTGATCGTTTTTTAAATAATGCTGGGAAATCTGGCGCCCCCCTTCATAGAAATGTCCCTTCCTCTAAGGAAATATCCTCCATGGAAAGATCCTCCCCCGTAAACCATACTCTGACCCCGAACCCCCCACCCTCCCCCCCACTAGAAAAAAATTCCTCCTGAAAACGCCTGTATACTTCCCAATAACCAATATTATATGTAAGCAATGGGACACAGTTTATAACTTGCAGCCCTTCCCCCGTGAACAGTGGGGATTAATCATCCTCAAAGACATATTAATTAGATTTTCGACTATGCTGAACAAAATGGCTATCCCAAAATTTTGATTGGGTGACTTCTGGAAAAAATGAGCGTAGGAGGGGGCCAAGTTGCCCTCCAATTTTTTGGTCACTTAAAAAGGGAGCTAGAACTTTTAATTTCAGTTCAAATGAGCCTTTTTTCGATATTCTAGGAGTACTGGATCGATACGATCACCACTGGGAAAATGAAATTTAAAAAAAAAGAAAAAAAAAGAAAGAAACATCCGTGATCTTTCTTCTGGCATAAAGTACAAAATTCCATTTTTGCAGGAGGAGCTCAAAACCTCTATAGTAGGGTTCTCTGATACGCTGAATCTGATGGTGAGATTTTCATTAAAGTTCTATGACTTTTAGGGGTTGTTTCTCTTTTTTTGAAAAATAAGGCAAATTTTCTCAGGAGCGTAACTTTTAATGGGTAAGACTAAACTTGATGAAAATTATTTGAAATCAGCATATAAATCTGATTCTTCTGATGTATCTATTGGTATCAATTCCGTTTTTTAGAGTTTCGGTTACTATTGAGCGAGGTCGTTCCTTACTTACAGTTCGTTACCACGAATTGTTTGATTTGAGTGGTTATTGTGTGGCTTTGACCAAAAGATTTAATTTGCAAAAATTTTGAAAATACAGCTTCTGTTTTTCTTCATATCCATGGAATTCTAGATGTCTTTTTTTGGGTCTCAGTTGTGACCTTTTCTTATTTTATAATACAAATTATAATACTAGTATCAAAGTATAATACTTTTCTAACTGACGAATTGTGTACTGTTTGAAGGACTTTAATATGGGAAGTGCCACAATATCCCAAGTTTGTATAACATATTCCATTGGTTCTCAAACATTACGCAGAAAACTCAACAAGTCACACTGAACTAAGTCCATTGATATGTCCACAGTTCTATTCATAATGTTCTATGACCTAAAAACTTTTTTTTTATGACACCTATGAGAATTTCAGTTACTTTTGGCCAGAGTTTGTTCTTTACTAGGTGCACCTGATGTTATAAACATGATATTGGTCACATTTACTGCAACGGTTACTTTCGCATCGTCGAGCTTTCGACGTTTTTTTTACGTCGAGTAAAAAAAAAAAAAAAAAAGTCTTTAGAAAAATAATTCGTTGCCATCCATACATAGCTCAGAAAAGATAGGGTTTCTATAGGGAACTATTCATAAATAGTTGACAAGGGTTAAAATACATACCTAGACTAGGTAACCTAGTATTAGATAACGCAGCAACAAAAGTGAAAATCCGCTAAAAGCCCAATTCGAAACAAAAATCTGTCCGAAATATATTTTTTTCCAAAAATATTTGCTTAGAAAATTGCACAAAATTGAATACTTTGATGCAGAATTTTGTCAAATACGTGCCTTAATGGCCCTAATACCTCTAATCTGGGACACTGGTTCAATTATGTGAGCAGTGGACGTGGAATTGTAAGAAGATTTAGAACCATGGGAAGGGGTTTTGGAGACCGGGTCGAATGGGACAAAGACTGGAAGGAAATAACTGGAAAATATTCAGCCGATCGAATAAAATGGTCATCGGAAATCATTTCAAAATTCTTAGATGCCGGGGATGACAGTGCATCATTTTTTCGCCACCAAAAGTAAGAAGCAAGTAAGAGACGATTGTAACAGAATTTATCAAGAAGCAGAAAAACACAAGAATGTCTTCAAGTCTTTCTATTTCTCCGTTTGCCGATTCTAAGTGTTAAAAGGTTTTTTTTGTTTTTTTTGTTTTTTTTATCAATTGCTATCTTATATGAAAGTTTTATATCAAATAATGTGTTATACGCAATAAAAAAGGAAGCAAAGTAGATATTGTGAAACTTGTCTAATGTTTCTAATTCTAACTCCATCTAAAGTTTTGCTGGCGTCTACAATTACTTTGAATACCCCAACCCCAAATATTTTAAGCGTCCTCCATGTATATTTTCGTTCTGGATAGGGTCCGCATCAGATATTGAGCTTAGAAAAGAAAAGAACAATACAATTCCAATACAAGCCATTAAAATTTAAATAGTACTTCCCGAGAACATTATGTCGCCGAAAATCTAAATGGTCCCAGGCTATTCAACGTGATTTTACCAAAACATAGGATCTAGTAATAGAAGGTCACTGTTTTGAGATACAATTTCTCAGATGAAACAGATTTAGACTTAGGATACTACCTTTTTCAGAGGCAACGCTGAAATGAATGGCCCTCTTGCAAATCTCGTACCACGGAAATGGATGAGATGTATTATCAAACAATTATTAATTCGGCAAGTGCTATCAGCCCAAACTTCAAATAAGTTCTAAAACAAGAATAAATCTTATAAAAATACAAAAACACATTTTTAATACTGTTCCTACCACAAGTAGTAATAAAAATACAACATACAAGTATAAAGTACAAGTAAAAATACAAGTATAAAGTGACAGGAGTGACCTATGGTGCAAGCTTCTGATACACCGCTCTGCACTGATACTTTCACCCTTGGCTTTCTATCAGCTTTCCATAAACACCAATTAGCTCATTTTGCACAACTGGGGACAGATACCCCCCATTTCCCACACTTTTTTCAATATGCTTTTTCAGCTCGTCATCGCCACATCGCATTCTCATTCTCAAAAGAGAATGAAATACCGAACGCAAACCTTTGCGTTCGGTATGTTTCAAACAGAGCTTTGCGCGAAGATTTTCTTGGGTTTGTTCCCGCATCAGATTTAGCCGGACAAGGTCTGGCCACCACAACATTAGAAACCTTGAAAAACCATGGTTTGGATTTGAGCAAGCTTGTAGGACAGGGATATGACAGAGCAGCTGCTATGAGTGGGCGCCTGAGAGGCACTCAAGCTTGGATTAGACAGCAGTATCTACGAGCAATTTATGCCCACTGTGGAGCACATACACTCAACCTGGCGATCGCTTCAGCTTGCTCCATTCCAGTCATGAAAACATGTTTTGGGACAATATCTCTGATCTGCAACTTTTTTGGCTCATCCTCCTGCCGTACCCAGGTACTCAGAGACAGAATTCGACAATACATGCCAGAATCTAGAAAAACTACTCTCATTACCCTTTGTGAAACACGGTGGGTGGAGAGGCACGATGCCGTTAACCGCCTTGTGGAACTCTATAAGCCAATTGTAGAAGCACTGGAAGAGCTTCAAGAAGGAAACGCGAATGCTGAGACTTCCTCAAAGACCCATCATTTAGCAATGGTGCTTGCATGCAACCACGTTGAAACTGTGATGCAGACAGTTGTGGGCCTACGCGAAGACGCAGATTCTTCGTTCGACTCGTTGTATTCAAAAATTGAAGATTTTGCCAGAGATATGAAGAAAGAATTGACGTTTCTAAGAGTTGGCTGTCGTCGAAACGACCACTACGACATCGGTTCGCCGAAAGAAGTGAACAGAGCTTCCATATACATTCCATTCATGGACTACTTCATGTCAGAACTCAAGAAGATATTTATGGTGCATCGTACAATTTTGACAACTTTAAGCGGCTTCATATCTGCGAACTTAGACAAAAGAAACTTGTCTGACGCAGAAATCAGTGAGAATACAAATATTTACTCCGATCTTTAACCAGAGCCAGATGCCCTAAGCCACGAACTGAAATTGTGGAAAAAAAAGTGGCAGAACGTTAACAACAAAAAAAAGATCAGTCTCGGCATTGGCTGCACTTGATTTGTGCAATGCTGATTTCTTTCCAAACATCAGCCGCCTTCTTACAATTGTAGCTACTTGGTCTGTTTCGACTGCAACACCAGAAAGGACTTTCTCTACCTTGCGACGGCTTAAGACATGGCTACGAAATGCAACCGGTGAAGAACGTTTGACAGGTCTAGCGTTACTGTCAGTGCAGAGGGATGTTGCTATTGACACTGATACAATTATTGACATGTTCACAACTCAAAAAACACGTCGAATTGATTTTGTTCTGTGAATTCATTTTGTAACTATTGCGTTTCTTAACTTCAATATATAGTATTTTATGTTCCTATCTATTGTCTTCTTTTACCGTTAGACATGGATTAGGTCCGACCCGAGGAGACCCCCCCCCCCTCGAAATAATTTCCTGGATATGGCCTTGATTATAATAGCTACAATTTTCGTTTGTTACAAATTGACATTATTTAATTGAAATACTGTATATTTAAAAAGAACACATTTTAAAAACTGAAAAAAAATTAAAGGAAATCTATTCCACTTTATACTAACGAAGCTGAATTTATACATTCAAAATTAAACTGCTCTATGTTTTAATAATAAAAAAAAAACACATTCAAGACATAATTTTTTAGTAGATTGCAATGGTAATCTACTCTTTCGGGGGATTGGGGGTGGGGGTAGCACCCCTCCAATTTCTTATACAAGTTTTACACTGAGTCAATCTCCAGCTTTGACTTAGCTCATTTTCACACAAATTTGTCAAGATTCCGAAACCAAGTTCTAACCGAGTTACGACCTGATTAACTTTGCCTCAATAAACCTTACATTCTCTTAAAGGTTCAATTTTTATATGTTTTCTGCTTAATTTCAGAATTTGTTTTTAAGAACACTTAATCACTGATGAGATGTAACGCTGCAGATATGACAACTATTCTCATCATACTATTATACATCATACTTTTGACTATTAATAATAGTACTAGCCCTCTCAATTCCTAATTGAATGAGTCCTTTTTGAAGTTTTTACGACAACGCTGGCAAAGACCTGATTCCCAGAACTTTCAACTACGTTGAACAAAATGTCTATCTCAAAATTCTGATTGGATGTGTTTGGGGAAATGGTAGGCTTGAGAGGGGCGTTAGTTGCCCTCCAATCATTTTCGACTGTTAAATAGGGTACTAGCGCTTTCAATTTCCATTCAAAAAGCCCTTTTTGAAGTTTCTACGACAACACTTTCTATGAAACCTTATATGCCCCCAGGGCATAACTTACGACCATTGCGCTGAGGGCTGTGGGGGAAATATCATCCTCAAAGACATAATTTCCGCACTTTTTAACTAAGTTGAACAAAATGGCTATCTCAAAATTAGTATTGGATGTCTTTGGGGAAATGGTGGGCGTGGGAGGTGTATTAGTTTTCCTCCAATCACTTTTGATTATTAAAAAGGGCATTAGTCCTTCGAAGTTTTCAAAGTTTCTATTACAACGCTCTATAAAAAACCTTATATGTCCCCAGAGCATAACTTACAACCCTTGCCCTGAGACGTGTGTGTGTGTGGGGGGGGGGGGTTGATCATCCTCAAAGACATAATATTCAGAACTTTCAACTACGTTGAAAAAAATTACTATCTCAAAACTTTGATTGGACGTGGTTGGGGAAATGGTGGGCGTGAGAGGGAAGTTAGTTGCCCTCCAATCAGGTTTGACTGGCCTATAAAAAAGGGCACTAGCCCTTTTACTTTCTAATTGAATGAGCCTTTTTTGAAGTTTCTACGACATTTTCTATAAAAAAAAAAACTTTATATGCCCCCAAGGCATAACTTACAATCTTAGCCCTGGGGGCTCTGGGGGAAGTGCCATCCTCAAATACCTAATTCCCAGACCTTTCATCTACGTTGAACAAAATTTTTGATTGGATATGTTTGGGGAAATGGTGAACTTGAGAGGGGGGCTAGTTGCCCTCCAATCACTTTCGACTATTAAAAAGGACACTACCTCTTTCAATTTCCAATCGAATGAGCCCTTTTTGAAGTCTCTACGAAAACCCTTTCTATAAAAACATTATATGCCCCCAGGGCATAACTTACAACCCTTGCCCTGAGGGGTTTGTCATCCTCAAAATCTTAATTTCCAGAACTTTCAACTGCGCTGAACAAATGGCTATCTCAAAATTTTAATGGAATGTGTTTGGGGAAATGGTGGGCGTGAGAGGGGGGTTAGTTGCTCTCCATTCACTTTCGACAATTTCCAATCAAATGAACCCTTTTTGAAGTTTCTACGAAAACACTTTCTACAAAAACCTTATACGCCCCTAGGATATAACTTAGAATCCTTGCCCTGAGGGCTCTGAGAGGGTTGTCATCCTAAAAGACCTAATTTCCAAAGTTTTAACTACGTTGAACAAAATAAATATCTCAAAATTTTGATTGGATGTATTTGGGGAAATGGTGGTCGTTAGAGGGGGGTTAATTGCCCTCCAATTACTTTTGACTATTAAAAAGGACACTAGCCATTTCAATTTCCAATGGAATGAGCCCTTTTTGAAGTTTCTACGACAACACTTATTATAAAAAACTTATATGCTCCCAGGGCATAACTTGCAACCCTTGCCCTGAGGGCTTGGGAGGGGGGGGTGTCATCCTTAAAGACCTAATTTCCAAAACTTTCAACTACGTTGAACAAAATGGCTATCTAAAAATTTTGATTGGATGTGTTTGGGGAAAAGGTGGGCGTGAGAGGGGGGTTAGTTGCCCTCCAATCACTTTCGACAATTTAAAAGCGTACTAGCCCTTTGGAATTTCCAATCGAATGAGCCTTTTTTGAAGTTTCTGCGACAACGCTTTCTATAAAAATCTTAAATGCCCCCAGGGTATAACTTACAACCCTTGCCCTGAGGGCTGTAGGGGGTGTCCCTCCTCAAAAACATAATTTTTTTCTGGAAATCAATGGCTATCTCAAAATTTTGATTGGATGTGTTTGGGGAAATGGTGGGCATGGAAGGGGTGTTAGTTGCCTTCCAATCACTTTCGACTATCAAAAAGAGCGCTAGCCAATCCAATTTCTAATCGAATGAGCCATTTTTCGAAGTTTCTACGACAACTCCTTCGATACGAAGTGCTCTGGTTTAAGCCCCCCCCCCAAAAAAAAGAAAAGAAAAAAAAAGTACATTGTGCCAACATCATTCTTTACTTAGGCAGCACAATTCTTCATTCTTATTTCTTTTTCGTAGGAACAGGTTATAAATTTAGCAGTCGATGTGACTAGACGTAGCTTAGCAATAAAAGAAAAAACTATAATTAGAATTAAAGCACATTCGAGTCCTAACCGAGTTGGGACCTGACTAACTTTGCTTCAATAAACCTTATACTCTCTTAATATGCCATATTTGTGCAGTCTTCCTAAAAAACATCATGCATGCTTTGATGAAGAGTTACTGAGACATTTTGAACTTCGAATTCCAGGATGGCGACCACGGTCCACACATACAACGGTCATTTTGAAATCGTATTCCCAGTATCACTATTTTGCACCAACACGCTTATGTATGTATAGCGAGTATTAGAAACACTACCGTAAGTCTCAAATTCAAACTGGTTATCCGCCCTAGCCCCAGGGGTGGAATCGGGGATTATTAAGGTTGGTGTCTTCTTTTCTTCCTGTCTTGGCAGCCTAACTCAATTGCTGCTATTGAGAAATTTAACCTAATATGACTGAGATCTGGTGGCTTATTGCAGTTTCAAGGGAATGAAAGAATCAATGATCAGCTAACAGTTCTTACTGGCCAGTTTAATGCCATGAAGCAGAAACATAAATTGCTTGCTGAATCTTGTAATAAGCAATGTATGTTGTAATGAATCTTGTATACAATGGATCAACTAGAGTAAATTCCCTCTCTTTCTTTTTATCATTACAGTTCTTATGTTTTTCTTCCAAACTTCTGGGCTTGATAGCTATGTGCTACCTCACTGTTTTTGACATAATTAATTATTTTTATTTCATACCCTGATTCTGCTCTTAGATAATTGCACAAATCCTTTTTCTATTAAATATCGGTTCATTCTGCCTTTTTCTGCACATTCCTCTTTAATTATATCCAGATTTTTATTACATCCACGTCTTATAAATGACAGCTGTTGATGATGATCACTCTAATTATGATAACTCTATTCCCTTTCATTTTTAACTTATTGAGAAGACTCCTCTTAAATGTTTTAAATTTAATTGGTGTCTCATCTGGGACCCCACCTAATATCTCTACTTTGACTAGTAATTCTACTGTAGATTGTATCTATAGATATGACATGGCCAAAAACGTGAATTCTGATATTAATTTCTCAGTTCTTCATTTAAAAATTCAAGGTCTCTGTTCTTCCCTAAATAATTTGAATTCTCTAATAGCTAATTCTTCTCCTCAGATTATTGGACCCTGTGAAACATTTTTCACAAGGGCAATGACATTCTTTCAGATATTTCTGGATATAACTTGGACTATGTACATAGATTGGAGAGAAAGAAAGGTGGCTTAGCAATTTATATTGCTGATTATCCTGGATTAAACTTCGCGTAGTGATCTGTGTAAGCATATGGATGGATTTTTGAGTCTATTTTCATTGAAATTTCGATTGATAACAAGAAAACTATCTTTGAGGAAATATGCTGGCCACTAAGTGGTTCGATTCCTTCTTTCCTAGGAATTTTTGACAAGGTTATGTCTGAAATATGTAGAAGTAATTATGAAATTATCCTTTTAGGACATTTCAATATTGGGCTGTTAAAAACTTCATATACAATTTCTTATGATTTTTATCCTCTGCTTTATCTTTTCATATGTTTCCTTATATCACTATTCCTACTAGAGCTACTGACACATCTGCCACATTAATCGACAATATTTTTTTTTGCTTTAATGGCTAATTTAAGCTTTGTTATCATGTCTGACATATTTGATTACTTTCCATGTATTACAAATTATTCCTTCTCTGCTTTACCTTCAGTTCCTTCCACTCCTTGTAATTTACCATTCCATTACCAACAGCATCAACTTGAACAGTTCAAATTTCGATTGTCTGATACCTCATGGGAGTTTCTCACCGATTCAAGTCGGTCTGTTGATAGTCTTTTTAATCAGTTCTATGATCTGGTCAAAGAGGTCTTTGTTGATAGTTGCTGTGTAACCTCAGCTTTTAAAAGCTCCAAGCGTTCAGTTCCTCCTGGCCATTGGATGACTGCAGCTCTTCTTAAGAGTACAAAAAGAAGGACTTAATTGTGGAAGGCATTCAAATCCTCTAACTCTCATCATCTTCTTAAAAAGTATAAAAAATACAGAAATTTATTGAATCCCTTGATTCGTATAGCTAAGCCAAAGCCATTTATTACTCCTATATGTTCTCCAAGTTTGGCAAGAATATGAGAAAAACCTGGCAACTTACAAACACAGTTCTTCATCCCAATTCCAAAAGGAATAATTTGTCACATAAATTCATTTCTAAGGGCACAGTAATAACTAAGTCATAATGGCTGAATTTTGCTATCGCTTTGCATTCACAGGGAAATCAATTTCTGAAGGAATTTTGATTAATACATCTTCTACCAGTGACTTTGGAAAGTACCTCGGTCCTTCTTGTCAAAAATCGATGGCTTTGGATTCTGTTTCCGAGATTGAAGTCCAGAGAATCGTCTCTGAGCTAATAGGATCTTCCTCTTGTGGACCTGACTAAATTCCAGCCAAGGCTTTAAAGTTTATATTACCCTCTATTCTATCTCCTCTCACCATCCTTATGAACTTATCATTTTTGAATGGAACTTTTCCTAGTGCCCTACAATCTGCCATATTAGTTGTTCTCCATAAGGATGGTTCTAGAGATGATCCTTCTAATTATTGACCAATTTCTATTTTATCAGCCTTTAGTAAAAATTTTGAAAAATGTGTGTACTCTACACTTTTGTCGTTTCTTGATTAAAAAAAAATTCTTCCATTACAATCAGTTTGGTTTTCACCCTAAATACTCAACATAACATGCTTCCATGGGCTTACTGTAGTTCATTCGCTAGCCACTTGATCAGGGTAGAATTCCAGCTGCAATTTTCCTTGATGTTAGGAAAGCGTTTGACAGCATATCACATATTATCCTTCTCTCCAAAATGGAACATATAGGGACACGGGGAAACAGTTATCTTTGGTTTGAAACTTATTTATCTGAAAGGTCAATCAGAATTGACCCTAAGCTTCAAGATCAATTCCCTGTTGATTTTGGTGTCCCTCAAGAGTCTATCCCGGTTCTAGGAGTTTACCCCCTCCCCCGTGGAAAACAAGGCTTTCCAAATTTGAAAATTTTATTCTGAGCTTTGTTTTTTTTCTTAAGGGGAAGGAATTTTCGTACTTGTGTATTGTACGCCCTTCACTCAAGTTTACGCTGCATAAAACTTAAGAACACACCGGTTTCTTCGTTAGTTTCTTTCAGCTTAGCGTGAGACAAGACAAAGACAAGTGAGAGAATAAATGGTAAATGCATAATTTGGGCTATATATTTGCACATAAGGGGAGGGGGGAGGGAAAAGCATTTGGAAAGTTTGAAGTCAGAAAACAATTCTTACTTCATAATATGCAGAATAATTGTACCTAACACATTTCGCATGCTGACCCGCTCTACTTTACCTCCCGCCCCTACCTAATGTGCAAATAGAGAGAGTTCTCGGTATTATTTAAAAACGATCAGAAATTAAATTTTAAAAAAAGTTTTTTCAACTGTAAATTAGGAGCAACATCAAAACTTAAGACGAACAGAAATTATTACGTATATGAAAGGAGTCTCCCCTTCCATAAGACCTTGCCCTTTACGCTAAAGTTTTCACTTTTTGTCCTAATTCTTTAAGAACGATTCCTGAAACACATTGGCCGTTTGATTAGAATAATAAGCTTTGTTTTAAAATTCTAAAAAAAACTTTAGCGTCAAGATCGAGGTCTTGAGCAGGAGTCAGCCCGATTCATATACGTAAAAATTTCTGTTCGTTTTAAGTTCTGATGTTGCTTCTTACTTTCAGTGGAAAAAAACTTTTTTTTTTAATTTAATTTCTGGTTGTTCTTAAACAATACCCGAAAATTCGGCTCTCTCCATGAAAATTCCGGTACTTGTGTATTATACGCCGCTCACTCAAGTTGACGATGTGTAAAACTCAAGAAAAAACAGTTTCTTCGTTACTTATGAAACAAATTTGGGCTATATATTTGAGTGAATATTTGAAACAAATTTGGGTAAACTTGAGTGAGTGGTGTATAATACACAAGTACCAAAACTCATTCCCCCTATGAGAAAAAAAATCAAATAAAATTCTCAAACTTGGAAAGCCTTATTTTCCAGGGGAGGGGATTTTTCTCGGCGGATATTTTCCGGGGGTAAGCACCAGTCACCAGTCTATCCTAGGACCTGTTTTATTCCTTATATTCATCAATGATCTTTTCACTGCTGTATCTGAACAAATTAAACGAAGTTGATGTAGTATTTGTGATCACAATTTTGTTCCACCTAATGAGGCAGCTCAAGACCCCGTGTTATTTGCATTTGCAGATGATAGTACTCTTGGTTGTTCAGAAATTAGTATTCTTCCCTTATCGATAAAGTGTATTCTGTTCTAGAAAGATCCTTTGCTTGGTTCAATGTAAATCGCCTTGCCCTAAATCTAGTCTACTTATTTTTTCCAGATCAGGTACTTCTTGTCCTTTGGTTTCAAACTATTTCTACCCCTCATGGTGATATAACTCTTCCCCCTGATAGACATGTTCGATTCCTGGATATTGTATTGGGCGACTAGATATTTTTATTGGGCGATTTTATTGGAATCTTTCTTTCAAATACCATTGTAATCTTGTGAAACTTAAGCTCTCCAGAAACCCAGGAGTTCTTCGGAAGCTTCGTAATTGTTTCCCTGGTTTAATAATAAAGCTCCTGTTTCACTCTCTGATTCAACCTTATATGTACTACTGTCCAACAGTATGGCTACCATCTCTTCTTTTACCTTCCCTGTTTTCAAAATATATAACAGAGTAAATAAATTAATATCTGACGTGACAGGCCAGCTCAGCATGAATTTATTGGATGGTCAATCCACATACATCTTTCTTTCTTCTTGTTTCATTTTTAAGTATTGTCATTGACTCCTCCCTAACTTCTTCAAACAATTATATCTTTTAAATTCTGATCTACGAAAGGAATCTTGGGTTTCTTTTTCTCTCAGAAAGGACAGACATTTTCATTCATAAAACCGAAACCATATAATTAGATTTTAATCCAGTTTCATGTTGTGCCTTCATATGGAATTTCCTCCCAGTTAAAATCCGGCTATTTCATTCTTATGTACAATTTTTTCCCTTTTATCTTTCCATCTCAATTTGCTTAAATCATTATTTGATAGGCATGGTAGTTTTTGTTGTTTAATTATTTTTTTCCTTTCTTTGTTTTTTTTCTTATTCCTGTCCTTGTTTTTGATTTTAGTGCTATTATTTAATGTTATGTATAGTCTCCCACTGTCACAGGCCAAAGAGCCTTTGTGGGGGCCTTAAGTTTTATCATTTTTTCTCTGTTTCCTTTAAATAAATTTATTGATTGGATGAAATTCCTTGCTTGACATCACTCCCAACTGATCAAAGGTTCCCACAAACGTAAGCTTTTTGAAAGGGAAAGTAGAACTTTATGCCTTTAGTCAAAGCATCACTGACAGTGAATGAAAATCAGTCTTTTTCAACTATAAAATCAGATTTAAAACCATAGTATAGTTTTTAAACTTTGCGACCACAGCACCCTTTTTTTGGCTACTTTTGGTCCAAAATAGTAATATTGAGGGGTTCAGCAAATGAGACATGCGGGCCACGTTCACTACCCTGATTTTGTATACAAGAATTGGTTTAATACAGTGAGCAAGTGTTAAACTATTCTTTAAACCAGCTCTGGTCTAGCAACTACTAAAACTGTGCATACTAACGATGATCTACACCATTTCTATACATTTATATTATTTCCATCTATGAATTACTAAAAATTGGGCATATTACTCATCATCTATATCATTTATATGGGCAAGTCAGGAGCTATATTTTCCAACTCAAATAAAATAAAGCATGATTATCTCTTATAGCCTACTTGTAGAATTCACAAAAAATAGCACATTACTGAAAAACGAGCTTCCTTGGGATTTTTGGAGAAACCGGCTTTTGAAAAACAATTGAAATCCTTATAAAAATTCGTCTTTTATTTTCTGCAGGCTACTTTTCAGCTCCTAATCCTATTTTTTTGCATCAGTTTTGTGTTTTCAGTAGCACTAGTTTTTCAGAATTTCGCAAGTATATGGAAATAGTGATAGGCCTATATCACAAGTCGTTTATTTTAGCTATAGGTTGCATAAACTGCGGAGTAATAATTTTTGTTCATTTCAAGTTCATTCTATACATACATAAAAAAAAGTTAAATTTATTTTGACATCATGAAATATGACGCATTGCAGTAACCTTATGAAACATCATGTACAACATCCATGAACTTTGTTTTATCTGTAATATTGGCATTATCTTGCTTTCATATCAAATACTGCTTTTTTTAATCTATATACTCTATCCGTATCTATATTTTAACTATATCTATATTTTTATAAGGATATCTGATATCTCGTAGACAGATATTTAGATCTGATAGACCCTTATTTAAAATTCGTTGATAGGTGTTCTAGATAGTTCAAGTTACGCTATTCTTTGATGGCATTTACCTATGCTAGGAACTATACACGTGAACACAAGGCATCGAAACATGTGAACACAAGGCATCAAATGCTGTTCTTTGATGGCATTTACCTATGCTAGCAACTATACATGTGAACATAAGCATCAAAACATGTGAACACAAGGCATCAAATGCTATTCTTTGATGTCATTTACCTATGCTAGCAACTATACATGTGAACAAGGCATCAAAACAACTTCGTCTTGAATGATATCCACCGGAGTTGACAATCCTATTGGTTTAATTGTTTGTGGTACAAACTTTTGCCTTGAGACAAATATGATATAAATGAAAAAAAAAAAAAAAAAAAAAAAAAAAAAAAAAAAAAAAAAAAACAACGACAAACAAAGGGTAAAGGATAAAGGAGAAAGATTTTACGTCTTCTTGGACTGGATTTCCCTTTTTCTTCTGGCCCTCTCTGAACTTGGATCCACCTGAAAACCAGCGACTGGTTGACCCCAAATTACAGAGGTGCACGACCTTGTGTTCATTCTTGGATCCATTTCCAATATAGACGGCTCAATGTCTATAATATCCTCTCTCGAATTCAAGCAAATCTCCTATGACAATTAAGGCTTAATTAAAAAAAAAAATACTTCGAACAGGAAAAAAAAATTCAAAAATTTGAACAAATTTAATATAATCGATAGTACTACTAACAAATGACATTCGCAATTATGGGGAAAACATGCACTTCCTTACGAATGAAAAAAGCTTCGTGGCGAAGGGGAAAACCAAAGAACACACTACGCCGAACATATTACAGGAACCTTCTCAACGCAAATACGTCTATACAACCCCATTGGGTAGACGTTATGGCAGCAGCCCGTTTGAGGGACGACTGGCATCTCTTCGTCTATGCCCTGGGTGCCTCCAGAGACACAGGAGGATCTGAGGTAAGGTAAAGGTTAACACGGGTTTAACAAGCACTAGATTTACGTTGCCTGTGCAATGTGACGAGTTCAAGCAACCCCGTGAAGCTTTTCAAATTGCCAAAAGTTTTTTTCATAAATATAAAGAAAAACGATGATAGCATATGATCCAAGATGAGCTGGAATGAAATACGGTGCTCTGCATAAAATCAACTTCACAATCATTTTCTTACGATAAAAAACTTTGCATTCCAAAGACTTGATTGAAAAATATTCATTTTTGTGTTCAAACCACAAAAATACTGGATGTTTTCATTATGAGTAATTCAACTTTGGTGAAAGCTAAATCAAGCTTAAAGACGAATCCAAATCATTTTCTTACGATTGATAATTTAGTATTCAAATGATTTAATTGAAAAGTTTTCTTTGCTCAAGCTTAAACCTAACTTAAATCGACTTGTCCTATTGGGCGTCCCGTCTTGGAAGAAGAGAGGTAGCAAAGTAGCAATGCTGCTTGTAAGTTTCAAATTTATTGGCAGATTTTGTCTGAAAATACCATTTTTCATAAGCAGCGCAATAGCGCTGCCTAAGTAAAGAACGATGTTGGCACACTGTATTATTTTTTTCTTCAGACCAGGGCACTTCGTATCGAAGGAGTTGTCGTAGAAACTTCGAAAAGGGCTCATTCGATTGCAAATTGGAGTGGCTTGTGCCCTTTATAATAGTCGAAAGTGATTGGAAGGCAACATTGTCGTAGAAACTTCAAAAAGAGCTCATTCGATTGGAAATTCAAAGGGCTAGTGTCCTTTTTAATAGTCGAAAGTTATTGCAGGGCAACTAACCCCTCTCTCACGCCTACCTTTTCCCCAAACGCATCCAATTAAAATTTTGAGATCGCCATTTTGTTCAACGTAGTTGAAAGTTCTGAAAATTAGGTCTTTGAGGATGACAACCCCCCCCCAACAGTCCTCAGGGCAAGGGTTATAAGTTATGCCCTGTGGGCAAATAAGGTTTTCATAGAAAGCATTGTCGTAGAAACTTCAAAATGGACTCATTCGATTGGAAATTGAAATGGCTAGTGCCCTTTTTATTAGTCGAAAGTAACTGGAAGGCAACTAACACCCCTTCCATGCCCATCATTTCCCCAAACACATTCAATCAAAATTTTAAGATAGCCATTTTGTTCAATGTAGTTGCACGTTTTGGAAATTATATCTTTGAGTAATAAACTCCCACCACAGTCTTCAGGGCAAGGTTTATAAGTTATACCCTGAGGGCGTATAAGGTTTTTATTGAAAGCTTTGTCGTAGAAACTTGAAAAAGGGCTCATTTGATTGGAAATTCAAAGGGCTAATGGTCTTTTTAATAGTCGAAAGCGATTAGAGGGCAACTAGCGCCCCTCTCACGCTCACCTTTTCCCCAAACACATCCAATGAAATTTTGAGATAGCCATTTTGTTCAATGTAGTTAAAAGATTTGGAAATTAGTTCTTTAAGGTTGACAACCCCCCCCCCCCCCCACAGCCCTCAGGGCAAGGGTTTGTAAGTTATACCCTGGGGGCATATAAGGTTTTTATAGAAAGCGTTGTCGTAGAAACTTCAAAATGGACTCATTCGATTGGAAATTGAGATGGCTAGTGCACTTTTTAATAGTCGAAAGTAATTGGAGGGCAACTAACCCCCCTCTCACGCCCACCATTTCCCCAAACACATACAATCAAATTTTGAGATAGCCATTTTTTCAACGTAATTGAAAGTTCTGGAAATTAGGTCTTTGAGGATGACACCCCCCCACAGCCCTCAGGGCAAGGGTTGTAAGTTATGCCCTGGGGGCGTACGAAGTTTTTATAGGAGTTGTCGTATAAAGTTCAAAAAGGGCTCATTTGATTAGAAATTGAAAAGGCTAGAGCCCTTTTTAATAGTCGAAGGTGATTGAAGAACAACTAACCCCCCTCTCACGCCCACCATTTCCCCAAACACATTCAATCAAAATTTTGAGATATTCATTTTGCTCAACGTAGTTGAAAGTTCTGGAAATTAGGTCTTTGAGGATGACAACCCCCCCCCCCACACACACACAACCCTCAGGGCAAGGGTTGTAAGTTATGACCTAGGGTCATATATGGTTTTTATAGAAAGTTTTGTTGTAGGAACTTCAAAAAGGGCTCATTTGATTGGAAATTGAAAGGGCAAATGTCCTTTTTCATAGTCAAAAGGGAATGGAGAGCAACTAACCACCCTCTCACACCCACCACTGCCCCAAACACACTCAATCAAAGTTTTGAGACAGCCATTTTGTTCAACGTAGTTGAAAGTTCTGGAAATTATGCAGTTGAGGATGACAAACCCCCGAGAGCCCCCAGGGCAAAGGCTGTGAGTTATGCCCTAGGGGCATATAAGGTTTTTTATAGATAGCGTTATCGTAGAAACTTCAAAAGGGGCTCATTCAATTGGAAATTGAGAGGGCCAGTGCCCTTTTTAATAGTCGAAAGTAATTGGAGGGTAACTAACCCCCCTCTCACGCTCACCATTTCCCCAAAGATATCCAATCAAAATTTTCAGATAGCTATTTTGTTCAACGTAGTTGAAAGGTCTGGAAATTATGTCTTTGAGGATTCACTTTCAACTACGTTGAACAAAATGAATATCTCAAAATTTTCATTGAATGTGTTTGGGGAAATGTTTGGCGTGAGAGGGGGTTAGTTGCAAAGAACTCCATTAAACCAAAAATGAACAAAAATAGAATCAAATAATCTACCAAGCATACAACTACCACAATCAGTATTAATAAATAAATGAAACACAAAACACAGAGAAATTAAAATAAGTCAAACTCAAAACGAGCAAAAATTAATCTGAGTAGGGTTCTAAGCCCTATGATTTCTAAGAGTCAGAATATAATTTGCACTTTACTGAAAAAAATTCTTTTAAATGTATTCACTTTTATAACTTTCAGAAATCAAAAATTACTTAAGATTTTAAGGAATAAATATCAGCATATGTATATTAAACTGACAATGCACATTTTCTTCAGTAAATTCATTTGAATTTTTAAACAATAAGTGACCCAGAACAAAATACAACCATATACCTTATAAATTGACCATTTTACAACAAGGAAAAACTCAATTATGTTCTGAAAACATACTAAACTAACCAAAAATTAATTATTATATTTAATTATATGAAATGTTAAGTTTTTTTTCTAAGCAGTGAAAAAGAACAAAATATGTCCCTGATCCCAGCGCTCTATAATCAATAAAACCGGAGCGAATTTTGATGACTTAGTACAATATCTAATTATACAGTATAAATTTATACAGATATATAAAGAATATAAACAGGATCAAATTATAGACTACAGACTAAAAAATATAAGGATCTTTTTGCCCCAGACCAAGGTTGCACTGGAAGTTTTGGAGTACTTTGATTTACATAATAACCTAATCAAAATAAAATATAAGGAATTACTTTGTGTTGGATAAACCTAAGAAAACTGAGAAATAGGGTAAAAACTTAGGTAAAAAAAAAGGTAAAATATGGTAAAAAAAAAAAACAACTTGCAACTTAGTCTTGTACTCCTGGTGAAAAAAAAACTTTGCTTAATTAAGACAGTAAACTAAAACAGACAGTGAAAAAGTATTACATATTCTTATATTTTCAGCTTAATTAGCATTTGAGTATCAATGAAGCCCACTGCAACACTATGAAGGATGTTTCAAGGTCTTTTATAGTTTATGCTGTTAAACTTGGTGACAAGTTACTAAACAAAGCTCCAATAATGGCCCAAACGACTGGAAAACTCAAATATTTTGACTCAAGAATCCTTTGGTATTTTTAACCAATACTCTTTATCTTTAACCCCCCTCCAATCCCCCAAAAAGATTCTGCACTCCTCACCAAGAATACTTTTATCTGCTGGGTCTCAAGATACCCTCATAGTATACACTACTTTTCTCTACCAGGTACTGAATTTTAGATTAATTCAGAATTTTGTTTCTGATAATCAAAAAGTTCAATTGGGACAAATTTTTGATCTTGCTAGATTCTTTGACAGTACTTATTATAATCTACCATTTCATCAACAGACCGAACAAACAATAATAAGAAAACTGACGAAAGAGCCAGCATCAACTTTAGCCCCCTGAAAATCGAGGACTATAAAGTAATTTTGAAGAAAGTAAATGAAAGAGAGCAGAGTAGGGAAAACCATGGGAAAATGGTGTGTTGGCCCATAGTTGGCTGCGTGCCAATACGTGTTAGCCCTAAATAAGGATAATATGAATCCTAATTTGTGATGGAATGACCCCTTTTCAGTTTCCCACAATAAATTTCCTCTATGACTTGGTTGAAGTAAAAAGCAATCGTTATCAATAGCGAAAGGATAAGAACCTATATTTTCATAGCATTAAATCAAAGAACCAGCTTTTTATTCAGAACATGTATTTGTTTCAAGTACGAAAACTTTCCTGGAAAATTTTCTGTAGGTACCCTTGTTTCTGAACAGCATCTATGGAAAATTGCCATATCAATGGCAAACTAAACAAGCAGTAGTATCGTATCGAAGGAGTTGTCGTAGAAACTTCGAAAAGGATTCATTCGATTGGAAATTGGAATGGCTAGTGCCCTTTTTAATAGTCGAAAGTGATTGGAGGGCAACTAGCCCCCCCCCCCCCTCACGCCCATCATTCCCCCAAACACATCCAATCAAAATTTTGAGATAGCTATTTTGTTCAGCGTAGTTGATTTCCAGATAGAAAATGTTTTTGAGGAGGACACTCCCCCAAAACCCCTCAAGGCAAGGGTTTTAAGTTATGCCCTGAGGGCACATAAGAATATGTTGGCACAATGTATTATTTATTATTATTTTTTTCCTTTACAGCAGGGCACTTTGTATCGAAGAAGTTGTCGTAGAAATTTCGAAAAGGGCTCATACAATTGGAAATTGGACTGGCTTGTGCCCTTTTTAATAGTCGAAGTGATTGGAAGGCAACTAACACCCCTTCCACGCCCACCATTTCCCCAAACACATTTAATCAAATTTTGAGATAGCCATTTTGATCAGAGTAGTTGATTTCCAGATAAAAATTATGCTTTTGAGAAGGACACTCCCCCAGAGCCTTCAGGGCAAGGGTTGTAAGCTATGCCCTGGGGGTATATAAGGTTTTATAGAAGGCGTTGTCGTAGAAACTTAAAAAAACGCTCATTCGATTGTCAAGTCAAAGGGCTAGTGCCTTTTTTAATAGTTAACAGTGATTGGAGGGCAACTAGCCCCCCCCCCACTCCCATCATTCCCGCAAACACACCCAATCAAAATTTTGAGATGGCCATTTTGTTCATCGTAGTTGATTTCCAGATAGAAAATGTTTTTGAGGAGGACACTCCCCCAAAACCCTCAGGGCAAGGGTTGCACCTGGGGGCATATAAGGTTTTTATAGAACGCGTTGTTGTAGAAACTTCAAAAAGGGCTCATTCGATTGGAAATTGAAATGGCTAGTGCCCTTTTTAACAGTCGAAAGTTATTGGAAGGCAGCTAAAACCCCTTCCACGCCCACCATTTCCCCAAACACATCCAATAAAAATTTTGATATAGTCAATTTGTCCCACGACGTTCAAAGTTCAGGAAATTATACCTTTGAGCAGGACACTCCCCCAGAGTCTTCAGGGCAACGGTTATATGTTATGCTCTGGGGGCATATAAGGTTTTTATTGAAATCTTTGTCATAGAAACTTGAAAAAGGGCTCATTCGATTTGAAATTCAAAGGGCTAGTGCCCTTTTTAATTGTCGAAAGTGATTTGAGAGCAACTAACCCCAGTCTCACGCCCATTTTTTCCCCAAACACATCAAATTTATTAGATAGCCATTTTATTCAACGTAGTTGAAAGTTTTGGAAATTAGGTCTTTAAGAATGACAACCCCTCCCCCCACAGCCCTCAGGGCAAGGGTTGAAAGTTATGCCCTGGGGGCATATAAAGTTTTTATTGAAAGCGTTGTCATAGAAACTTCAAAAGGGTTCATCAATTGAAAATTGAAAGGACTAATGCCCTTTTTAATAGTTGAAAGTGATTGGATAGCGACTAACACCCCTCTCACGCCCACCATTTTCCCAAACCCATCCAATCAAAACTTTGAGATATCCATTTTGTTCTACGTAGTTGAAAGTCCTGGAAATTAGGTCTTTTAGGATGATAACCACCTCAGAGCACTCAGTGCAAGGGGTTGTAAGTTATGCCCTGGGGGCACATAAAGTTTTTATTGAAAGCGTTGTCATAGAAACTTTAAAAGGGCTCATTCGATTGGAAATTGAAAGGGCTACTGCCTTTTTTAATAGTTGAAAGTGATTGGATAGCGACTAACGCTCCTCTCACGCCGACCATTTTTCCAAACATATCCAATCAAAACTTTGAGATATCCATTTTGTTCTACGTAGTTGAAAGTTCTGGAAATTGGGTCTTTTAGGATGATAACCCCCTCAGAGCCCTCAGTGCAAGGATTGTAAGTTATGCCCTGGGGGCATATAAGGTTTATATAGAAAGTTGATGTAAAAATCATAGGCAGCGCGATCGCGCTGCCTAAGTAAAGAACGATGTTGGCACACTGCATTATTTATCTTTTTTTGTTTTTTTTTCGTTTTCCATACAAGGGCACTTCGTATCGAAGGAGTTGTCGTAGAAACTTCGAAAAGGACTCATTCGATTGGAAATTGCAGTGGCTAGTGCCCTTTTTAATAGTCGAGAGAGATTTGAGGGCAACTAGCGCCTCCTACGCCCATGATTCCCCCAAACACATCCAATCAAAATTTTGAGATAGCCGTTTTGTTCAGCGTAGTTGATTTCCAGACAGGAAATATCTTTTTGAAGAGGAAACTCCCCCAAAACCCTCAGGGCAAGGTTTTTAAGTTATGCCCTGGGCGCATATAAGAACGATGTTGGCACAATGTATTATTTATTAATTTTTTCCTTTATAGCAGGGCACTTCGTATCAAAGAAATTGTTGTAGAAACTTTGAAAAGGGCTCATTCAATTTGAAATTCGAGTGGCTTGTGCCCTTTTTAATAGTCAGAAGTGATTGGAAGGCGACTAACACCCCTTCCACAACCACCATTTCCCGAAACACATCCAATCAAAATTTTGAGATAGCCATTTTGTTCAGCATAGGCCTAGTTGATTTCTAGATAGAAATTGTGTTTTTGAGGAGGACAGTCCCCCACAGCCCTCAGGGCAAGGTTTGTAAGTTATGCCCTGGGGGCATATAAGGTTTTTTATAGAAGGTGTTGTCGTAGAGACTTCAAAAAAGGTTCATTTGAATGGAAATTCAAAGGGCTAGTGCCCTTTTTAATAGTCGAAAGTGATTGGAGGGCAACTAATCCCCCTCTTAAGCCCGCCTTTTCCCCAAACACATCTAATCAAAATTTTTAGATAGCCATTTTATTCAACGTAGTAGAAAATTTTGGATATTAGGTCTTTAAGGATGAAAACCCCTTTCCACCCACACCCCTTGTCGTAGAAATTTCAAAAAGGCCTCATTCGATTGGAAATTGAAATGCCTATTGCCCTTTTAATAGTCGAAAGTGATTGGAAAGCAACTAACACCCCTTCCACGCCCAAAATTTCCCCAAACACATCCAATCAAAATTTTGAGATAGCCATTTTGTTCAGCATAGTTCATTTCCAGACAGAAAATATGTTTTTGAAGAGGACACTCCATAACAACCCTCAGGGCAAGGTTTTTAAGTTATGCCCTGGGTGCATATAAGAACGATGTTGGCACAATGTATTATTTATTAATTTTTTCCTTTATAGCAGGGCACTTCGTATCAAAGAAATTGTCATAGAAACTTTGAAAAGGGCTCATTCAATTTGAAATTCGAGTGGCTTGTGCCCTTTTTAATAGTCAAAAGTGATTGGAAGGCAACTAACACCCCTTCCACAACCACCATTTCCCGAAACACATCCAATCAAAATTTTAAGATAGCCATTTTGTTCAGCATAGTTGATTTCCAGATAGAAATTGTGTTTTTGAGGAGGACAGTCCCCCACAGCCCTCAGGGCAAGGTTTGTAAGTTATGCCCTGGGGGCATATAAGGTTTTTTATAGAAGGCGTTGTCGTAGAGACTTCACAAAAGGTTCATTTGAATGGAAATTCAAAGGGCTAGTGCCGTTTTTAATAGTCGAAAGTGATTGGAGGGCAACTAATCCCCCTCTTAAGCCCGCCTTTTCCCCAAACACATCTAATCAAAATTTTTAGATAGCCATTTTATTCAACGTAGTAGAAAGTTTTGGATATTAGGTCTTTAAGGATGACAACCCCTTTCCCCCCACACCCCTTGTCGTAGAAATTTCAAAAAGGCCTCATTCGATTGGAAATTGAAATGCCTATTGCCCTTTTCATAGTCGAAAGTGATTGGAAAGCAACTAACACCCCTTCCACGCCCACAATTTCCCCAAACACATCCAATGAAAATTTTGAAATAGTCATTTTGTTCCACACAGTTCAAAGTTCAGGAAATTATACCTTTTAGCAGGACATTCCCCCCACAGTCTTCAGGGCAAGGGTTATAAGTTATGCCCTGGGGACATATAAGATTTTTATTGAAATCTTTGTCATAGAAACTTGAAAAGGGCACATTTGATTGGAAATTCAAAGGGCTAGAGCGTTTTTTAATAGTCGAAAGTGATTTGAGGGCAACTAACCCCCCTCTCACACCCATCTTTTCCCCAAACACATCCAATCAAAATTTTTAGATAGCCATTTTATTCATCGTAGTTGAAAGTTTTGGATATTAGGTCTTTAAGGATGACAACCCCTCCCCTCCCCCCGAGGCCCTATGGGCAAGGGTTGTAAGTTATGCCCTGGGGGCATATAAGGTTTCTATTGAAAGCGTTGTTGTAGACTTCAAAAGGGCTCATTCAATTGGAAATTTAAAGGGCTAGTGCCTTTTTTAATAGTTGAAAGTCATTGGAGAGTGACTAACGCCCCTCTCACGCCCACAATTTTCCCAAACACATCCAATCAAAATTTTGAAATATCCATTTTGTACAACGTAGTTGAAAGTTCTTGAAGTTAGGTCTTTTAGGATGATAGCCCCCTCCGAGCCCTTAGTGCAAGGGTTGTAAGTTATGCCCTGGGGGCATATAAAGTTTATATAGAAAGTTGTTGTAAAAATTTCAAAAACGGCTGATTTGATTGGAAATCGAAATTGCCCTTTTTAATAGTCGAAAGTGAGTGGAGAGTGATTAACCCCCCTCTTACGCCCACCATTTCCCCAAAAACATTCAATCAAAGTTTAGAGATAGCCATTTTGTTCAACGTAGTTGAAAGCTCTGGAAATTATGTATTTAAGGAAGACAAACCCCCCACAGCCCCAAGGGCAAAGGTTGTAAGTTCTGCCGTGGGGACATGTAAGGTAGATAGATTTGTCATAAAACTTCAAAAGGGGCTCATTCAATTGGAAATTGAGAGGGCTAGTGCCCTTTGTAATAGTCGAAAGTGATTGGAGGGTAACTAACCCCCCTCTCACGCCCACCATTCCTCCAAACACATCCAATCAAAATTTTCTGATAGGCATTTTGTTCAACGTAGTAGAAAGTTCTGGAAATTAAAAAACCTGAATACTTTTATTTTTTTTATATATATATACACAAAATTTTATGTTTTTTATTTTTCCCTGTTGGTAAAGGCTTCCGGATGTATAATCACCAAATTGTTTTTAGTGCTCATATCCACTGTCTGTTGAAAATGTCATGCCCAGTTTTCAACATATTTTTGTCTATTTAAATTCTTTTACTTTTATGCTTTGTAACCTTTTCTGACTTTTTTCTTTAAAGGTAGGAAATGAAGATTAATTACTAATACTCTAGAAAACTATATAAGCACGAATACTTATGACAAGAAAAATTAACTTACCGATGTGAAGCATTTTAGTGAACGTATCTCTTAGAATATCCACATTTTTAAACCGCCCAAACACAAATCCTTTGTTGGGATATTCTTCCCCAACTGGACTGAAAAAAGAAATCCCAATCAAAAGATTAAATACATGGTTTAAAACTATTTTTTCTCAAAGGAGCTTTATAGAGGCTTACTGTATTAATTTTTCTTTATTTTCTTAATGTGCAAGTATGGTTTTAGGTGTTTACCCCCCCCCCCCCTGGCATTTAACACCAGGGTGGGGTGTTTAATGCGTTTAACGCCAGCACCCGCAAGCATGAGTGCAATATATCACTGTTAAGTTTCTTGCTGGATCTTCAAAGCATAGCTTCAAACATCTATTGTTACTGCCCTAAAACCATCTCTTCCTTTATTGTGTTTTTCTATCAGTTAAAACCCAACTACTCTTGGCTTACTCTCAATAGCTATCAAAATCACAACTACATGATAGGCAGTTCCTCTTCTCAAGTTTAGCTTTTGAAATATCTACTAGATGTTCATCTTTATTTTCCTATAGCCACAAACATTCCAAGGCTCTTTCATAGATTTTTCACCTGAATTGATACCAGATTTATTATAGAATGCATTACAACACGAAATCAGGCAAACAGTCATTTTGGATTTAACAAGAACAATTGTAATCAATGGTAGCAATAAAGAGAAAAATGAAATATATCCATATCACAGGGGTTTAGCCAATCATCCGTTTTCCTGAAACAGTTGAGTTATCAGATATGTCCTATTATAATAAGATATTTATTATAATATATATATATATATATATATATATATATATATATATATATATATATATATATATATATATATATATATATATATATATATATATATATATATATATATATATATATATATATATCTATATATATATATATATATATATATATATATATATATATATATATATATATATATATATATATATATATATATATATATATATATATATATATATAAATATATAAATATATAAATATATATATATATATATATATATATATATATATATATATATATATATATATATATATATATATATATATATATATATATATATATATATATATATATAAAAATATATATATATATATATATATATATATATAAATATATATATATATATATATATATATATATTTATATATATATATATATATATATATATATATATTATGTTTAAGAGGTAATTACTTGGCAAAAAAAAAAAAAAAAAAAAAAAAAAAAAAAAAAAAAAAAAAAAAAAAAAACTGTCGTCCTAATCCAGCAATTGAGACAAATGTGCACTTGAACGAGGCTCTCACCTTACACATCCATCCAACTACCTAGGACCAAACAGTATACCCAAACCATCAACCAAATAGAAAAGTCCAAATCCATGCAAAGTTGTCATCAATAAATGTAAGTCGTTGTAAAATTACCAGCAAAAGCACCTTAAATCTAGCAAAATATTTCCAAGTAAAACCTTCCATTTAGGGCTCATCAGAAGAAATACCACCGGCCTTAACGGGTTTCGAGGCTTTACATTCTTTACCCAGCACGGTGGCGCCTCTACCATAAGATCTATATGGTAACCCTATGTCAGGTAAAACCTGTGAAATACATGCATACTAGTCAAGCTATTAAAAATTACATACAAAAAGTGTTTCAATGTTTCCATAGTAACATCCCAGAGGTCACTGGAGACCATTCTGGAACAAATGAAGACATGTCCAGATGTATCTTTTATTGGTATCTGGAACCAATTACCAATTTAAAGATATATAATATCTATTATATAATGTAATATCATAATAGGATATTTCCTATTATCAGAAAGTAGTTCTATAGATTTGGAAACAGGATGAAGAACAAGAATCATCAAGTACCTGAACAAAAGTTTGTATTACCTGAAGTAACCATCCTATATAGAAAACTAGCTGGTTATTACCAAACTATAGAACAAATATAACAGATAACATCAGCTAACTTGCATGAAAGAAGCATCAGAAATTATTTACAAGCTGTGCAATTACAATAAGTGTCTAAATTGGAGCAGAATTCTCCTCCCAAAATGGCACTTATGATGATGAACAATAGAAAAAACGAAGATACTCAGCTATTCATAGATGGATCTAAAGCAGATGAAAATAATCCAATTATATCAGCATTTTAGTCCTTGCAACAATATTTAAAAAAAATACCTTACCCCACCATAGTAAGTAAGCAACAACTTTGCAAGGCAAGCTCATAAGGACCAATCTTTGTCTTTGAGGTTTTACTCCCAAGCCAAAGATGGTTGGAGGGAGGAGTTTTATCTTAGACTTGGGTTGAATAAAGAGGATTTGAAGGATTTGTTGTTGGTAAGAGGGGATAGTTTGGATTTAGGTGAGAGAAGGAAATTTTTGTGAAAGTTTAGGCTGGCGGCTGGCCCTTATTTCTGCCCAATGTGTGGATTGGTGAATGAAAACTTATTTCATTTTGTATCCGAATGTGAAGAGCTGTCTGAGTTGCGGAATGAATGTTTCGGACGAGTGTTTGGGAGCGAATGCTGGTTAATAGAGCGGATGGCTGAGAGGAACGCATGTGCTATTAAACAGTTATGTAAGTTTCTTCGTTTAGGGATTAAATATAGGGAATCATGTTTGAGGGGATAGCCTGATACTATTTTTATGATTTGAATTTTATTATATGGTGTTTGTTGGTTAAAGGTCGAACCTTGGTGTGTTTCTTTTTTTGTCGTTTATTTGTTCTTTTTCTTTTTTCCTTTTTTGAATTTTACTATCTAAAGTTGTATTTTGTTCCTGAGTGTTGGTTTGTAGATTGTATTATGTGTTGCTATGGCCCACAGGCTTTTTGCAATAAATCTTATCTTATCTATACTCTAGCCCACAGCTAATTTATGTATTTTTTGCAAAAAAATCCTTGTTTCAAATAAGAAACCAACATTGTTTTGGTTTGGAAATCACTTACAAACTGTGGAATTACAATAAAGTTGTCTAAATTGGAGCCCCCCCCCCCCACACACACACAACATAGAACATACTGTACTATTCATAGATGGATCTAAACCAGATGAAGATAATCCTATTATATCAGCATTTTGGTCCTTGAAACAATATTTTATAAAAAAAATACCCCCCCCCCCCTTAGTAAGTAAGCAACAACTTTGTTACACAAAAAGACTTAGAATAGGGCTGATTTTGACATATACTCTAGCACACAGCTAATTTATGTATTCTTTGCAAAAAAATACATGTTTCAAATAAGAAACCAACAAGTTTCAATACTGATCTGTCATAAATCTTAAGGGACCTAATTTCAGCTTTGACCTAGTTTGGTCATTCACTGCAGCATCTGGTGGTAAGATGTGGTAGTACTGAGGTGAGCCAAGCACCCTTTTTACAAAAGACACTATCAAGTGATCACACCAATTCTGTATTGATTCAAGCTCAGATTTTCCACAATTTTCTTGCAACTAGACTAGATAACCTGTTAGTTATAAATGTGTACCTTCCAACTGATTACCGTGACGACAAATCTGATAGTGCTTTTGCTATAAGTGCTGCTAAACTAGCCCGCTGCCTTAAAAAAGCCGAACGCGAGTCCCTTGAGTGCATAATAGTGGGTGACTTTAACTGTAATTTAGAAGTTGATATTAGTGCCCAAAATAGTCTTTGTTGCATTCTAATAGGGATACTTGAGAACCGTTTTACTATTCACCGGAAAAACCAGATTTTTTTCGTATATCCACCTATCTGGTTCTACGTCGAATCTAGACCATATTGTTAGCTCTAGTTCTTTGCCAGTACGTGAGGTTCTTGTCCTTCTGAATAGTTTCACTTCGGATCATTTCCGAGTTCAGTGTATTATCAGTAGGCCTACCTCGTTTTCCGCTGCGAATAATTCGTCGATATTCACTCAGAGGTGGCATGAGGTTCCGGTTTGGCGTAAAATCGATAAAGAAAAGTTTCGAGATTCTTGTGATCTTGTTCTGTCAAAAATTCGCGTACCGTTTGACCTACTTGTGAAATTCTCTCATCATGATGAAAGAGATGCGCGGCTACGTCTTAATATTTATTACGCCGAACTTACCCATGCTCTTCTGTTTGCCAAATCTCAGGGAGTACCCAAGTCTCATACCAGACAAAAAACTCAAGAAAAGTGATGGTCTTCTAACCCTTTGTTACAATTAGCATGCGACCGAGCTACCTTCTGGTACGGGATATGGAAAGAATGTGGTAGACCACACTCAGGAGTAGTTAAAGAGATTAGAATTGCATCTAAGCGTAGGTTTGGAAAGGAACTTGCTCGTCACCGTGTGCAGTTGAAATCTGAGCTTTCTGAAAAAGTAATTAAAAATCCTAATCTGTTATGGAAAATGTTTGATAAGAAGGATTCAGCGGGTCCCGAGTCAGATATCCCATCTTTAACATGGATAAACTATTACCTTGATGAGTTTTCAGCCCCAAAACAGGATCTTAACATTTCTGTTCAAGAAAAGCTTTCATCCCTCCTCTCAACAATTCCAGATACAGATTTCATAGTTACCCAATCAAAGGTTGCGTCTGTGGTCCGACGGTTGAAAAAGAAGAAGTCAGCTGGCATTGACCGTGTATCCACCCTTCACCTTAACCATTGCAGCCCAACTTTTTATGGGACACCTAACTTTTCTCTTTCAGATGATCTTCACTACTGGACTCGTACCATCGGCATTCAGTACTGGGTTGCTTAGGCCAGTCCTGAAGAAAGGAAAAAGTACTTTGGAATGTGCTTTGTTCAGACCAATCACAGTAGCACCAACGCTTTGCAAAATTTTCGAACTTTTGGTCATTGATGAAATCCAGGAAAAATGCTGGACTCCCCCTTCCAAGTTTGGGTTCCAGAGGGGTCTTGGTTGCGGCCACGCCATTTCTGCTTTGGCTTCAGTCTTGATTGACGCTGATGAATCAAAGGAGTCCATTGTTATAGGTCTACATGACGTCTGCCGTACCTGTGACTCACTTCTCCAAGACCAACTCATTCTGGATATGAGAAAGAGAGGTGTACAGAAGGACATCCTACTACCCATTAAAGACATGTACGACCACCTACAGGCTGAACTCCTACTTCCTGGCCATGGTCGAGCCCTTACTGAATATACACCAGACGTGATGCTGTCCTACCAAGGGAATCCTGTAGTCCCAGTAAAAAAGGGTGCTCGACAAGGATCAGTCACATCTCCTTGTGCCTTTAATAATTGTATTATTGGACCACAGTCTACTATCGAGACAACATGCATAGCTCGTGGCATAGACGTTACAATGATAGCCTCCGCTGATGACATTCTGAACCCCAGCCACACAGTCGCAGGTACAGAGACCACCTTCTCCACACTACAATCAAATTACAGTTGCATTGGCCTTGAATTTAACCTGCAGAAGTCAGATATTCTTCTGTTCAACTGGCGCCAAGAAGAGATCTTGTCTCTGAGGCTGAGAGAACTGTCTGTAGCCCCTGTCTCGAAAATTATTTACCTTGGTTTACCAATTGGAAAGGATCTAAAAACTACCTGCTCCCTTCTTATTGATCATCTCTGTTAACGCCTGGTTTTGCTTACAGTAGAGTAGTCTCATCTAAAATTCGTTTCAATCGTTTAATTCTGGCTCGACTTTATAACGCAGTATCCCTTCCCCATTTCCTGTATCATAGCCCGTTTTGGAGAATTTTTCCTGAGCCAGAGAAAAGAAAGCTCAGATCTGCGTTTTTTAAGTATGCAAAGTTCTTGTTGCGGCTCCCGCCGTGGACAAGAAATTCACACCTTGTTAAAAATTTTAAAGTTGCAGACCCAACGGCAGCTATAATTAAACAAATTGAACGGTACAACGAGAAAGTTTCTTCCCACCCTTGGTAGCGTTTGCTAAGGCAGTAAATAGCTGTCCATTTAATTTTATTTGCGCATCTCTTGTCATATTTAGTCTTTTTATCATCTCTTGTCATATTTAGACTAGTTGATTGAGTCTGTGATTTTGAACTGAAGTTATCAAGTATTTTGCTGTAGGTTAGGTTAGTTGAATTGAAGTTATCAATCATATTGCTTATGTTTCTTCAGTACTTAGGAGTTTAAAAAGTAAAATTTCTTACATACCTGAAGTGCAGTGTATAATTGAGTTTTTGTTTCTTGTCTTTGTAATTTGTTCGATTATGTGTAATGTGTTGTAATTGTTTTTTACGTGTGTTTTTTCTTGTTTAGTGATACTCCGTCTTTTGTACCTTTTTTTGACGGGTAAATAAAAATAGAATATTAATAAGAAAGAAGAAAAAACACATGGAACAAATCATGACTGAGATGAAAGTATGGGAGGGATATACCTTAGACAAGTAGATTGATCTGTGTTGCTGAGCTGCTTGTATTGGGTCAGCCATTTCATGTAATGAAACGAGTTGACTGTTTCAGGACCACCAGGGGACACAAAGCAAGAACTTAGTACACTGAAAGTACAATAACTGAACCAGTGCCAGGCCTTTTGGTTCAGCATAAACTTAATAGCATCAAGTCCAACTTGCCAAGTTTCCATTTTGTTCATAACAGAAGTAATGCAAAGAAGGCTGATAAGAAGAACAATGAGCTTAAAAATCAGTTTTCTGAGAAAATAGATGCTGGGGGAACAGGCAGGAAAATCAAAATGTGAAATAATATCACTAAGGAAGTACATGATGAGAGGCTTTTTCCTCCCATAACCAGTTGTTTATTGTGAAAATGGAATGAGTTTGTTGCATTTGTTCAAACCAAAAAAAAAAACAAAAAAAAAAAAAACATGGAATAAGAACTGTGACTGAATTTTTAATTAAGAACAGCAATGATCCCTCTATTTATTTTCAGCAATTAAATGGCTTTGACAAAATATATAATACTAATTATGAACAAGGAATCTGTGTCTACGTTTCCCAAACATAAAGAAATTGATTTTGAAATGAAAATTCAGAGACAAGATCATCAAGTTGAAACATTCAAGTTTGTCTTTAAAATTTTATGTGGTTGATAGTACTTTTAAAAGATTCAAGCCTAGGCTAATCAGCTACCTTGCTACATTCCACCAGGCTTGTGAAAATAATAAGCAATTCTCTGAGCATTAATTAATTATTAATCAGTCAAACATCTTCTGATGAGATTTTTCAGCAAAAGTTAGTTCAGACACTGGATGATAGTTTTGTTCATCAGCATGTTACTGAGCTCAGTAGGTTTTGGATTGGAGCAAATCCATCTTTTTAAACCTTTTTACAACAAAGCACCCAGCTGACCTAGATAGTCTTAAATCTACCCCCCCCCCCCCATAAATAAAAGTGGTCATATGGTACTGTCTCTATGTATCAACATGGGAATTCTGTTACAACCTGAGCCAAATTGCTTTATGATTATTCTAGAGGTAGATATGATGAATTTGGGGAATTTGTGCATCCTATTGGTATTATTAGCAAGTTTCACCAATGTTCCATGGATGTGAATACAACATTTGAATTTAACTGTCATGTGGTAGTGGATGGGTGTGACAAGTTAATTCCAAGGTAAGCCCATCAAAATTTGTCATTGAACCATCTAATAAAAATAAACTTAAAGAGATATTATTTGTACTCCAAGGATGATAAATCCTGGTGTGCCTACAACAGAGAAAGAAGTGATGCAAAAAATGATTCTGCAATTGCAAAGTGAAACAGTTGTCATCTGTCTTTTGTTCCTTGCAAAGTAACCCAAATATGTAATAGAAGTATGTAAATAGGGATTACAACAATCACTGTCATCTATAGTCTTCAGTGATCCAGTCACAGGTGTATCTGTTGATGCTACAAGAGGAAGGCAGCTATTTTTGATGAAACCTTTTCATTATTTTTTATAAACCCTGCTGCATATATCCAATTCAATTTATTGCTGGTATCTCTTTTACTGCAAAATGAGTCACAATAAAACAACTCATATACAGCAGCTGGGCATGTAAAATATTATACAAGATCTTTCTGTTGATAAAGCCCCTGATGTTGCTGGTGTTTCAAAAATTGTTATAGACAAATTTGCAACTTATTGCCACTCCTCTTACTTTTCTTTTCAATCTTTGTATGGATTCTGATAAATGCAAAGATGTACAGAAAAAGGTAGTGAAATACTATTTCATAAAGGTAGACTTAGGTAGATTCTCAACAAAACAACCTGTAACATATAGCACAACATGGGTTTTGAACAAATAGATCTTGTAACATGCAGTTAATGGAAGTAATTGATGATTTTCAAAAGATGGGTTGCTCAGCTTGAAAGTTTGATTGGGTTTAAATTGATTTTTGTCAAGCATTTGACAATATTCCAATGCATCTGCTATTGAAAAAATAATCAAATTATGGAATTAGATGTACAATTATGGCTTGGATTATGGATTCCATAACAGAGAGGTTGCAAAATGTTAGGGTCAGTGGGATACTATCTGAGGAGTATAGTGTATTAATTTGACTTACCCAGGGTAGTTGCCCTGGTATTCATCAATGATTTGTCACAGACAATCTAACATAGCACAATAAAAATGTTTGCAGATGATGTAAAGCTTTATAAGAGTATCTCCTTCTCAATTAATGTGGCTCTTCTATGGGAAGATTTGGATGTATTGGTTTAATGGGCTTAATTTTATGTCAAATTAACAAGGTGATACAAGACAATTCCTCTTCCTTCAGGATTCACAAGGTTTGAAACTGTTGTAAACCCAGGGATCTGGATTTGCGCATCAGTAAGTGGCACCAAAGTGTTCTTTGGTCTAACTTCAGTAGAAGCAAACACACTCACTTCAGGCCTAATTGACTTTACAGCCATAATTTCATCTATTTTGATGGTGATGCAATCTACATTACTGTAAAACACTACCAGTCTATGTCTGTGCTCAATATACCCATCATTAATGCCACTTGGCTGACTGACAAATTGGAAAGAAGAACTCATCATCATCTGTTGTAAATGTGGGGCTTAAAATTAGCATGTTTAAACTATAATCTCTATAAACATTACTATTTGCATGGTTTTGGCTAGCACCAATTCTCTCTACACCTCCATTACCTGCAACTCTGGGGTGGCTGCAGGCTTTTGATATTTTTTTGGACAATCTTTAATCACTAAGTTGATTTTACCATGTGCTTGTCTTCTGTGCAGTTCCTTGTATAATTTCCATCTTTTTTCTCAGTCATTTTTTGATACATCATTTCTGAACTGCACTTTACTTTTTGTCTCAAATGATTTCTGGAGAATAAATTTTTTGGTCTTAAAGTCATGGACAGAGAACATACCAAGTCTTATGTATGTTCAAGAAGGTCAGGGTACAAGAAGGCCAGGCAGGCTAACTTCTGCCTTTGCTTTGAAAAGAATTAAAGTCTCAAATGATTTCTGGAGAATAAATGTTTTGGTCTTGAAGTCATGGACAGAGAACAAACCAAGTCTTATGTATGTTCAAGAAGGTCAGGGTACAAGAAGGCCAGGCAGGCTAACTTCTGCCTTTGCTTTGAAAAGAATTAGAGAATTAAAGAATATGTAGTTTTATTTTATTTTGAATATAAACTATTGTTTTTAATTGTTTTAGTTTAGTTTTACTACTGATGACAGCCACTGCATATGTGACCAAAATATCTGGTATGTTTGTCAATTTCTATCACTGTTTGTGAAACACTGTCTATTAAAAAGATTTTATCCCCATTTGAATTTTTATTTATTGTCATTGAAAGGCAGTGTGGTCTCCAAAATTATCTCAATCTTCTTAAACATAAGAATTAGTTCTAAGGGAGAAACAAAGAGAAGGTGGAGGTAGAAATTAATATATAATCCTCAGGGCTGTATCCAGGAATTTGGTTTGGGACTTTGGAACAGGCACAATCACCTGAGTTAGAATCTGAAGGAGAGGAACTAGGTTTGTAGTACATCCTGTTGAAAATTGTCTTAAAGACTGTGAGACTGACTGAAAGTTCTGCTATTACAATCCAGTGCTTAGTTAATCAAAGTCATCAAAATGTTACAAACCATTTGTTTACTTGTATTCAGTGCTTTTATAAATAAATGAAAAATAACATGGATGTGATACCTTTTTTAGCCCAGGAAAATCACAAGAAATTTAAATTTTCATTAAAAGCTAAAAGAGAGGGTCAAAAAGAAGTGCTCAACTGGACTTGTAGCTACAGGAAAACTCTAAAACACCAATTTTACCCTTATTTTACCTTGGTTTACCAATTTTGCTTACCAAGTTTTAATTTTACAGTAATTTTACAACACAAATATTGCCTGACATGGTATTTCAGCAAATAATATTACAGCTTTGGCTGGAATCTCTTTTTGTACTAAGAAAAATAATGAACTATAAAATCTATGTTCTTCGTGCAATAATTTTTTTTTTTTTATTCATTGCAAGGCATTTGTTCTATTTGTATGATAAACCTATGGATTTTATGATTTATAGTACCATTTGTCTAAAATAAGCATGCATATTTACAATCTTAGTCTTTTAAAAGATAAACCTTAAGAAATAAATCCATACAAACATGCCATAAAAAATGTTTTGAGCCAATTTTGCTTTATGAAGTTTTAAGGATTAGAAAATCTATTTCTCAGATTTGAGAAAAAAAAACCTTTATATTGTTAAACTTCTGCTGAAATAACAGGATTAAAATTTTATTAAAACAAAGTCAATCGATAAATTACAAAAAAAGCCCAAAGTTTTATTGGTATAGACCTCATCATCTAGGTAGCCAATGCAATCATATACAAAGTGAAGCAAAGAGCATCTAAAAATGATATAAGTATACATTACTTTCACTTAACTTGACATAATCTTTTCACTGCTTTCCAAAGTTTTTGTCTTAATTATTTACTACACATCAAAAACCAGACACAGATCATTGAATTACTGACCTTTCATCCTATGCTTGTGAAAGCATAATGTTTATAAAACTATACCTACATATCAGTGATGATAGTGATGAAGTGTTGGCCCAGATGCTAAATTTCTAATAATACAAAATCACTGCTTTTTGATGTGACCAAGTTTTCTATTTATATATTAAGTTATACCCAAGTGTTCAGAAAAGTCTTATCTATCATAAGAAATTGACTGGAAAACAAAATATTTATCAGATGCCCTGATGTAGGGTACTTCATTTGCCATAGTGTCTTGCCATCTATTAAACCAGACTTTCTGAAGTTATTCTAATTGGATAGGTAGAGCTGGGGACAGCTCTTTTTCTTTAACAGATGATTCATAGTGCCATCATAATCATCATTGTTTACACAAACAATTAGCAACAAAAAATATCAACTATTAGCCTATATGTAATAGCCTACCAAATTGAGTAAATAAACCAATCTGAGTAATCAAGTGAAGTATTTTTTTTTGTTGGGTATAGTAGATTTTTAGAAGTGATCTTCTTTCAGGTAGTAGCCTAGCTTTGATATAGCCTGAACCTGTTTGGTTCATTCCCTGATTAAGTTGATATATAATGTCCAGCAAAGCTAAAAGAAAACACATTAGCCCAATTAAAGGCAATGATAAATGTGCTGCCTGTTCTACTGAACTGGATGAAGGGTCCTTGGCTATTGAGTGTGATATTTATGAGAAGTGGATCTGTGGTGAATGTCTGGACTTGTCCCCTGGAGAATATAAATTATTAACTAAGATGATGCAATCCCTTGCATGTTCCTGTTCATGTCCAGCCTGCAAAGTTAACCCCTCCCCCCTCTACTGAGCAAGCTATGATAAATAAGTTAGCATCAGTCATGGATAATTCCTTGAAATCTTTCAGGGAAGATCTTAAGCATGAGTTTGCCACCACTAGTCAGTTGACACAAACACTTTCCCAACTGAGAACTGACATAAAGTGACATTTCTGCCCAAGTTAGCAATATTGCAAACAGGGTATCACATATTGAAAATTCATAACAATCAGTTTGCTCTACCTCAACAGTTCATGACCTAGTGGTATCTACAGTGTCTTCTAAGTTGTCTCAACTTCCGTCAGCCCAACTATCTGAATCTAATGTTTGTTGGATAGCACGTTCAGAGCACCAGTGTTTTGAGAGACGTCTTAACATTGTTGCTTATGGTATCCCACCCCCAGACTGATGATGCAGTTTTCCTCTACAATTATCTCTTATGCAATTATGGAGTTGACATTGGTGCCCCCCAGCCCAAGTAAAAAGACTTTCTAATAGCCATCAATCATCTGGTAGCTGCCCCTTCTCTTCTCTGTACCATCAACAGAATTTAGAAAGCAAATTATACAGAAATCCTTTGAAACAAAGGGATCAATTAGTTTTTATAGAGATAGTCCTAAGGAAGATTGCATAAAGCACAAAGCTCTAGTTGAGGAGCTGAAAAGCAGAAAAGCTAAGAGAGAAGCAGATTTGATAATCCATAATGGTGCCATCATTCAAAAAAACTTGCCAGTTGGAGTGATCCCCCAGACCCCCCCAATGTCCCACTAACATACATACCTCCTTCTACCTCTAATAATTGTTTAAATGTTTATGGACTTACATCACCTAATTCTGTCTCTCAATGGTCTAGTAGTGAACACAATAATAATAGTTTCCTTTCTGATGCTGACACTTCTCTTGTTTCTTCAACAACAACTTGTTTAACTGATGTTTCTTCTTTGTTGTTTCATAGAACTGTATCCAACAACCTTACCAGTCCTTTAGTTCCTGCATCCTTGCTGATTCCTACCTCTCAGGGAATGAGATTCCTTAGCTCCAATGTTGATAGCCTCCCTAACAAGCTCTCTGAACTTCCTTTTTATATGAAATCTGAAGGAGTGGATGTATTGATGATTACCAACTATTTTCTAATCTGAATTCCCCAATTTGCCACCAAGGAGTGTGCCTTTATATGAGAGATGGACTAAATGTTAGTCTCATTCAATTCAATTCTCTGAATACTGATGGAATTGAGTCTGTGTGGATTAAATTACACAATCAAAGAACTTCAATTGTAGTGGGTGTTGTTTATAGAAGCCCCAGTGCTCAATGTGTTATGGACTCTGAGTCAAATTTGGCTGCCCTGTTGTCTCATATGATGACCAATTTTGCCTGCTATGATCTTGTCCTTATGGGGGACTTTAATCTTCCTGAAATCCAATGGATTGATGGATCTGGTTTTTGTAATAGAGATTCTCTTTTTTGTCTGCCCTCTCTGATAATTCCCTCTGTCAAACAATTTCACAACCAACTCGTTTCAGGGAAGGTCAAGTCTCCAACACTCTTGATCTAGTAATACTCAGCAACCCTGACCTTCTTATTAAGAATGTTATAACCACACCTGTTGGTAACAGTGACCATGTTGTAATTATTTCAGAGTTTTGTCTACCTACTATTCAGCCTTCCTCTAAGCAACAAAAGTATGTAAGCTACAAAATAGTCTCTGAAAAAATTGCCAAAGTCAACTGAAAAAAAGCTTATTACTGATGATATTGAGGAGAGTTGGTCAAATGTAAAAACGAAAATTCTAAATGTTGAAAAGTCATGCACCAGAATTTTTCAGGTAAAATAGGCAAAAAGTTTACCTTTTTTAACTACTAAAATTAGTAAGCTAATCAATAGAAAACACAGAGCATGGAACTGTTATAGAAAAAATAAGACAGCAGAAAATTATCTAGTCTTCAAATCCTTTTGTAATCAAACAACAAACCAAATAAAGGTGTTGAAGATAAGGTTTGAGGAAAAACTGCCAGAGGAAGTTACAGTTAACCCTAAATCTTTCTGGTGTTATGCCACTCAAAAATGTAGCAGCAGATGCACAATCCCAGACATCCTGCATGGTAGTAAATCAGTTGCTGATCCTGAACTGAAAGTTGAAATTTTCAATCACTATTTCTCTTATGTTTTTTGTCCTACCCCAGTATTGTATACCCTACACCTCCCTTATATGATGTATCACATAATATGGAACCAATTCTGATTACAGATACTTTGGTTCTAAAGGAACTGACATCCCTAAAACTTAATAAATCTGCTGGCCCAGACAGCATTCACCCACATATCCTATACAAATGTCATACAGTTTTGTGTCAACCTCTTTCCCTGCTGTTCAAATTATCACTAAATCTTTCTAGACTACCTCAGGATTGGAAAACTGTGCATATTATTCCTATTTTAAAAAAAAGGTAGAAAGGACCTTGCTGAAAATTATTGACTCATCAGCAGTTGTTAAGGTTCTTGAAAGAATAATCAATTCTGCAGCTGTTAAACACCTTGAAGTAAATAATGTTTTATACAGTTAACAACATGGCTTTTGTTCTGGAAGATCTGTTGGCACCAATCTCCTTGAATCATATGATCACATCACCAAGTTGCTTGATATTGGGGTTCCTGCTGACATGATTCTGCTTGACTTTTCTAAACCTTTTGACAAAGTGTGTCACAATCAACTTGCAATTAATTGTGCACAGTTAAGCTCAAAGAGAAATCCCTGCTCTGGATCCTTGATTTTCTTTACTTGTGAAACCAATGTGTTCAGTTGTTTGATGACTCTGGAGATTGTATTCTTTCTTCCTAAACATGTGTTCTGAGCAGAGTTCCTCAGGGTAGTGTCTTGGGTCCTATGTTATTTAATATTTTCATCAATGATGCTCCTTCTATTATCAGCAGTAATTCAACTCTTTATGCAGATGACCTGAAACTTCTTGGACCAGCTTTGTCCTGTGAAGATCATGCCCTGCTAAAAAATAAGCTTCATCTGCTGGGTCAATGGGCTGAGGCCTGGCTTCTTGAATTCAATGTTGCCAAGTGCCATATCATTCACTTTGGCAAACAGAATCCATGCTGCTCTTATTTTTTCTTAGGCCAACCACTCTCCTCTGTAAATAATGAGGAAGATCTTGGTGTCACTATTGACAGTGAACTAAAATTCAGCATATATGCTAAGAGGTCTGCTGCAGGGGCTAGTTCAACCTTGGGTTTCATTAAGTGCACCATCTCCACCCATTTTTCTAAAGTCATCAGTCTTCTTTATAAGGGACTTGTGCATCCTAAGCTTGAAGTTGGAATGTCAATTGCCTCTCCACATTTAAAAAAAAAAAGATATAAAAGTACTTGAAGATGTGCAGAGACCTGCCACTAAAGTGATATCTGGCATGCAAGAGCTTTCCTATCCTGTTAGACTATCAAAGTGGAATCTCCCTACACTTGTATACAGGAGAAATAGAGGGGATATCATTTTAGCCTTTAAGTTATTGAGGGCTAACATTCTCTCAGAATTATTCCCCACTGTTAGTACCAATTCAAGAACTAGAGGTCATTAACTGAAACTTGTCAAGCAGTTTACAACATCTGTACTGTCTATAGAGTATAGAGTCTGTACTCAATTCTTCTCCCATATTGTCAACAATTGGAACAAATTATCTAATGAAACTGTTACTGCTGAATCCATTGATGTTTTTAAACAAAGGCTAGATGCTGAGTGGTCCTCCAAACAGTGTAAATTCAATTGGGATGCTTTCAAAGATGGAGCAGCATCTGGTCACCAGTGATCCTTGCATACAACTAGTGGTAAATATATACCAAATCATATTATTGAGTTAGGAATAAAGTGAATACACCATTTGATGCCTTTTTTTATGCTGATTACAAATACAATAATCATTTCTATCAGAAATGAATTTTAGCCTTCCCCCTATATATACCAATTCAGGGTATATATTTCTACATTAGGGGGGGGGGGTAGGGGTAAAGTTTAAACTTACCTCCCATTTACATCAGAAACAAAATTTGCCCCCATCCCCCTAATGTAGAAATATATACCCTGAATTGGCATATGGGGGCTGAAATTCATTTCTGATAGAAATGATTATTATATTTGTAATCAGCATAAAAAAGGCATCAAATGGTGTATTCACTTTATTCCTAACTCAATAATATGATTTGGTATATATTTAGCCAACTAGTCATCATTCTGGAGCTCTACAAGGAGAAAACCTTAGATTGCTCCTAGCTGCAATTTAAGGTAGTTTAAGGTATTTTGGAATGTTTTAAAGTAGCTTCTGGAATTGGTAAATGTGCAGTAGAGTAGCAGCTCTCCAGAAGGAGACATGCTAATCCAAAAAGAGGGGCCTTTATATTGCTGGATTTTTTGTCTTTTTTATGTTCAAAATAAGATTTATGACAATTCATCCCCTGATGATCCCATAAATAGCCTTAGGCTACCTTAAAAGATATAGCCTACCAAACAAAAGAAAAATGCTGAAACAATGAAAATTCTTATTTTATAATAGGCCTATGCAGCATGTTTATATTAGTCAGATTTTATTTCTGTGATTAATTGCAGTTTTAACTCATTTAACACAGTCTTTTTTGTTTTTTTTTTATCTGATAGTCAACAGTATTACTTAAACTAGCCAACACTGGATATGATAGAATTCGGTCAATATATACCAAATCATATTATTGAGTTTCAAATAAAGTGAATACACCATTCGATGCCTTTTTTATGCTGACTACAAATATAATAAGCATTTCTATTGGAAATGAATTTCAGCCAGTCAATACATACCTAATCATATTATTGACTTAGGACTAAAGTGAATACACCATTCAATGCCTTTTTTTATGCTGATTATGAATATAATAAGCATTTCTATCGGAAATGAATTTCAACCCCCTCCCTATATACGCCAATTCAGGGTTAGGTTAGGTATAGTCTATATAGATGGGGGGGGGCTGAAATTCATTTCTGATAGAAATGCTTATTATATTTGTAATCAGCATAAAAAAAGGCATCAAATGGTGTATTCACTTTATTTGAAACTCAATAATATGATTTGGTATATATTGACCACCTAACCTAACCTAACTTTGAATTGGCATATACAGGGAGGGGCTGAAATTCATTTCCGATAGAAATGCTTATTATATTTGTAATTAGCATAAAAAAGGCATTGAATGGTGTATTCACTTTAGTCCTAACTCAATAATATGATTTGGTATATATTGACCTAGAATTCTAGTTTAGCTACTTTTTGCTATCTTGGAAAGGGTTAGGTTAGAAAAATAACCTTTCAGGGATGGGTAGGCTATACAGACTAAAATATGTCCAACAAGGGTATCTTGAAGTACCTACTGCCAATCCTTCTTTCTCTAGAGGGCAATGACATTTAGAAAGTTTTGAATAATAAAAGTGAAACCTTGCAACATCCCTTACAGTTTCATTTTCTAACCTAACCCATTTCCAAAATAGCCAAAAGTATCTAAAGTAGAAATTCACCAATCCTTTTCTTTAATCAGTAAATCAATTTGTGTGAAGGAAACAGAAAAAGTCAGACTAACATTGGAAAGTGTTACACCTAATTACATGTAACCTTGGATAAGTTTAATTAGCCAATTGATTATTACTTTAGACACAACATCTTTTGAACAAAATTCTTTTTTTACCTCTCTGAGGTAAAACCTTTTAAGGCATCTGCTGCCTCAATATTAGGATATTCTAAAGAACTCATTGAAGTAAACCTATACTGAGGTTGCATATATTCTTCCTAGCCTCTATTATTGTTTGGAGTTCAAATGGTGATATTAGTGAAGAATACGGCGCAGAGTTTACATGTCCAAAGCCTTTGCTTGGCAGAAAAGTTAGATTTCTGCTCTCCGAGTTCTTTTTTCAAGTTCTCTATCGTCCGTTTTTTTTGTTTTTTTTTTCAGTTTCCTGTTTCTGACAATAGGTTCTTGTTTTTAAATGGTTCTTTGTTGTAGTTTTTTTTTTCTCCCACTTCTTAATCAAGGCAAGCCCGGTTGCTAGTTCATATCCCTCTGGATAAACTAAGTAAACTTTTTGTAGTGGGAACATTTTCCAGTCCTCCAAAGATCTTTGTGCCATTTACAAAAAGTAAAGTGAGCATTCAGTGATTTTTCATTCGTTTAATTTTTTTTATCTACTGGAATGTAAAATGACTTTGAAAAGCCATACTCATATGAAAAGGCAAAGACTAGCTTTAACTAATTTGGATCCGCTTTGTTTGGGTCGATTCATTTTTCGATACATCCGTAATGCTGACTATACTATTCTAATGCCCATCAATTATTCTCGACAGCAAAGGGAGACATACTTTCTGTAAGTCCAGCAGTTTAAGTTTATCACTGGCAGCTCTTGTCTCAAGCCCTTACACGGGTAGGAGGTTTACTAGCCCTAACGTGTCAATGTAGTAGCTCTCTGATTCCATTTTCCTGGAATCAGAGAGCCAGATATGAACCCATTCAAAACTTTCGTTTATGGTTAGATATATTTCCATACCGTATCACAGATTAGGTTGCTCAGAACCTCGAGCTTTCAGATTTCTGTCATCAAATGTTGAAATAGTCCAGTATTCAGCAACACAGAGGTGTCTTTATTTTAGAAGCCTATCAGCAAGCAGCGCCACACTCTACAGCAAATTATCGTAAAGCAAGTGGATAAGAAGCTTAGCTAAGTAGGACCTGCTTCTCTAACTAATCCTAATGAAATATACAGAAGATGATGACAATATAACACTTAATTTACAAAATAGGGCTATATATTCGTATGTTAGGAGGGGGGTAAAGTAATGGGGGTCTGCATGCAACATGTGTTAGGTACAATTATTTTGCATATTATGAAGTAAGAAATACTTTTTAACTTCACCCTGTCCAAATACTATAACCTCAAATGTCCCCCCCCCCTAATGCGCAAATATATAGCCCAAATTAAATATTTCCCATCTGTTCTATCACTTTTCTTTTTGTCTCCCGCTAAGCGGTAAGAAACTAACGTAAAAACCGGTTCTACTTAGCCTCTATACGCATAGGTGCTATGATAGACCAGTACCCGATTGGCACTCACGAGTTCTAGTGCCCTTTTTGAGTGTCAAAGTGATCCAAGGGCAGGTATCCCCTCCCCATACGTCGTATTTTCATAGAGTGCATCTAGCAGAAATTTTGAGATAACCCTCTCAGAGGTAGCGGTATAGCATTGACTACAGCTAAGGCCTTCCTGCTCCAATGTTTTATTATTACTTGTTATTTTTTTGCCAGAGGCACTTCATATGGAAGGGGCGGTCGTATAAACTTCAAAGGGGCTCATTGGATTAGAAATCAAGAGTTCTAGTGCCCTATCTAAGAGTCAAAAGAGATCGGAGGGCAACTGGCCCCCAGGCCCTTTTCCCCAAAATGCATCTGATAAAAATTTTGAGGTAGCCATTTTGTTAAAAATAGTTCAAGGATCATACAACAAAAACTCTGGGTCAACAAAAGCCCCAGGGCCGAGGCAGGCGTTGTAAATTATGCCCTGGGGGCAAATATGGCTCTTATAGAAGGGATGCTCGTATAAACTTTTGAGAGGGTTCATTTGATTAGAAATTAAAATTTCCAGTTACCTTTTTTAGAGACATAAGATATCGGAGGGAAACTAGCCCCCCTCCTCTTCCCGCCCTTTTCCCTCCAATTCCATCAGATGAAAACTAAGAGATAACCATTCTGTCAAAAATAGTTCAAAGGTCAAATAACTAAACTCCAATGGCAACACAACCCCTGGGCCCGGGAGCAGGCGTTGTAAAATAAGCCCTGGGGGCATGTAAGGCTCTTATGGAAGGGATACTCGCCTTAACTTCAGAGAGGGGTCACTCGATTGGGAATTGAAAGTTCTAATTCATTATTGAGAGTTGTAAATGAACAGAGGGCAACTAGTCTTTCTACCATTTTTTCCCAAATACATCAGATAAATATTATGAGAGAGACATTTTATTAAAAATAGTTCAAAAGTAAGATAATAAAAACTCCGGTGTTGACAAACAAACCCAGGGTCCAGGGGAAGGCGTTCTAAGTTATGGCCTGGGGTCATATATGGTTCTTATGGAAGGGGTGCTCGTATAAACTTCAAAGAGTGCTCATTTGATTTGAAATTAAAAGTTGTAGTTCAGTTTTTAAGAGTAAAAAGTGATCGGAGGGCAGCTAGCCCCCCTCCCCCCAAGCCCTTTCCCCCAAATAAATGATATAAAAACTTTGAGATAGCCATTTTGTTAAAATGGTTGAAATCCAGTGTCAGCACAACCCCGAGAGTCCGGGGAAAGGCTTGTAATTTATTCTTTAGGGGTATATATAGTTCTTATGGAAGGGATGCGCCTATAAACTTCAGAGAGTGCTCACTTGTTTGAAAAGCGACAGTTCTAATTCACCTTTCAAGAGTCAAAAGAGATTGGAGGGCAACTAGCCCCCCCCACTCCATTCCCCTTTCCCCCAAACGCGTCAGATAAAAATTTTGAGATTGCCATTCTGTTAAAAATGGTCAAAAGATTAGATAATAAAACTCTGGTGTCAACACAACCCCCCGGGCTCGGGGGCAGGCGTTGTAAGTCATACCCGAGGGGAATATATGGCTCTTATAGAAGGGATGGTTATATATACTTCAGAGAGGGCTAATTTTTTAGTGAAAGTTCTTGTTCACTTTTAAATATAGTTCTATATATAGTATAGGAGGACATATAGTTCTCATGAAAGGGATGCTTGTATAACTTTAGAGAGTGCTCACTTGTTTTGAAAACGAGAGTCTTAGTTCCCTTTTTAAGAGTCAAAAGAGATCGGAGGGAAACTACCCCCTCCCCCTCCACGCCTTTTTTTCTCAAATGTATCAGGTAAAAAATTTGAGACGCCTATTTTTTTACAAATAGTTAAAAGTCAGATAATAAAACTCTGCTTCGACACAGCCCTCCAGGGCCCGGGGCAGTCGTTGTAAGTTATGCCCTAGGGGCGTATTTGGTTCTTATGGAAGGAATGCTCGTATTAATTTCAGAGAGGGCTCAATTGATTAGAAATTGAATAACCTATTTCACTTTTTAAGAGTCAAAAGAGATCCAAAGGCAACTGCCCCCCCCCACCCACGCCCTTTTTTTCTCAAACCCATCCTATAAAAATTTTGAGATAAACATTCAAAAACAAAAAATTCGACCATCATGTAACAAAACTGCCGTTATCGACACAACCTCCCAGGGCCCAGAGGCAGGCGTTGTAAGTTATGCCCATGGGGCATAAATGGTTCTTATGGAAGGGATGCTCGTATAAACTTCAGAGAGGGCTCATTTGATTGGAAATTGAAAGTTCTAGTTCATTTTTAAGAATTAAAATTGATTGGAGGGTAGTTGGCCTTCTTCCCCCACGCCTTTTTTCTCAAATAAATCAGATAAAAATTTTGAGATATCGATTTTGTAAAGAATTGTTCAAAGATCAGATAACAACAAATCCGGTGTCGACACGACCCCCCGGGGGCAGGCGTTGTAATTTATGCCCTTGAGGCAAATATAGGTCTTATAAGAGGGATGCTCGTATAAACTTCAGATACGGCTCTTTTCATTGGAAATTGAAAGTTCTAGTTTACTTTTTCAGAGTCAAAAGAGATTGTAGGGCAAGTAGCCCCTCCACACTTTCCCCCGCAAACCCTTCCAATAAAAGTTTTGAGATGATCATTTTGTTAAAAATAGTTCAAACATCAGGTATTAAAACTCCGGGGTCAGCACAACCCCCCAGGGCCCGGGGAGAGGCATTTTAAGTTTTGCCCTGGGGGCATATATTGTCCATATAGAAGTTATGGTCTTATAAACGTCGGAGGGGTCTCATTGGATTGAAAATTGAATAATTTCACATAAAGAAAAAGAAAAGGTTTAAACTAAGTATTGCAGTGTGACTTTCACCTGAACGGAAACCTTTCGTAGGGAGGAAGGACAGTCGTTGCATTCACCCTGGTTGCCCTAGCTTGGGTAGTGCCACGCCTTGGGGATTCCCTGCTTAGATCAAATATTTCACTGAGATTCGGCTTTTAATGATTATTTTTGAGTCTGGAGGGGGCACTGTAATTAATTTTTCCCAGGGTACCACCAACCCTAAGAACGGTTATCTATAAGATAAGATAAAATTTATTGCAAAAAGCCTGTGGGCCATAGCAACACATAATACAATCTACAAAACAACACTCAGGAACAAAATACAACTTTAGATAGTAAAAATCAAAAAAGGAAAAAAGAAAAAAGAACAACAAAGCGACAAAAAATAGACACACCAAGGTTCGACATTTAACCAACAAACACCATATAATAAAATTCAAATCATAAAAATAGTATCAGGCTATCCCCTCAAACACGATTCCCTATATTTAATCCCTAAACGAAGAAACTTACACAACTGTTTAATAGCACATGCGTTCCTCTTGGCCATCCACTCTATTAACCAGCATTCACTCCCAAACACTCGTCCAAAACATTCACTCCGCAACTCAGACAGCTCTTCACACTCGGATACAAAATGAAATAAGTTTTCATTCACCAATCCACACATTGGGCAGAAATAAGGGCCAGCCGCCAGCCTAAGCTTTCCCAAAAATTTCCTTCTCTCACCTAAATCCAAACTATCCCCTCTTACCAACAACAAATTCTTCAAATCCTCTTTATTCAGCCCAAATTTAAGATAAACCTCCTCCCCCCAACTGTCTTTGGCTTGGGAGTAAAACCTCAAAGACATAGATTGGTCCTTATGAGCTTGCCACTTTTGGATTTCTTGGTCTTTTAGGGTTCGCTGGATTTCCTTCCATACTGACACGGTTTCATCCATAGGGCCTTTTCCTTCCTTCCACATCTCCGAAAGTCCACAAAGGTCCAGTATTTGCTTGACCTGATTTGACCATGAATCTCGTGTACCATCCTTCAAGCTCTCCAAATGAGCTGCCTTAAGAAGCCGAACTCTAGGTAGCCTAATTATCTTCTCCCAGAATTTTACCATTCAAACCAATCTAACACTCCTTAAAGAAAAAAGCCCCAAATCTCCTTTCAGTACCACTGAACTAAATGAATCCTTCAAGCCTAGAATTCTCTTAAAATATCTTAGCAGAACTACTTCTAGCTTAGCTCCTTTAGTAAAACCCCAAACCTCAGAGCCCCAATGTAGACTAGAAGCTACCTTCGTCTGGAAAACTCTTTTCTGGATCCTCATGTCAGCTAGCTGATTTAAATTACTTCTCAAAAGCATATTTATTAGCCTATTACCCCTTAAATTAAAAACTTCTACCTGAATAGACATCCCCCTTAAAGCACTAAACTTAACACCCAAATAAACATATTCTTCTTTAACCTCTAAAACCTTTCCTCCAAAATTAAAATGAACCTCTGAATCAACATCTCCTTTACTCCTAAATACTAATACCACTGATTTCTTAGCGTTTAACTCTAACTCCTTCTTTTCTAAGTAATTTTTATTATATCTAATTGCTTCTGAAGGTTATCTCTGCTATCCGCCACTAGAGCTATATCATCCGCGAATAACATGCATGATAGCCTAAACCAATCCAAAGATACAAAAGTGGCTCTATTATTTTTCATAAACCTATCTAAATCATTAACAAACAAGGAGAAGAGCTTAGGAGATAATGTACATCCTTGTTTCACACCCACATGAGACGTGACCAGCCTAGAAAAATTTCCCATAACCTTCACAGAAAATTTCACCCTCCGATACATATCTGCTATTATTGCTACAAAACAAAACGGCAAGCCTATTTCTAACAGACTTTCAATTAATTACCTCCTATTTACTGAATCAAAAGCACTTTTCAGGTCTAAAAAGGCTACGAATAGCCGACCAGTTTTCCTCTAGCATATTCCCTTCTCAATGCATCCAAAGTAAAAATATGGTCAATAGTGCTGAATGTCGATCTGAATCCCGCTTGTATCGGGCTAAGTATTTCCTCCTTATCTAAACAATCTCTTAACCTAAATTCCAGAACCTTACAAAACAATTTACTTACCACATTCCCCATAAAGATAGACCTAAAGTTTTAATGTAACTTTCTATTACCTTTTTTAAAAAGAGGCACTGCTATAGAAATGTCCCATGAGCGAGGCCAACAAGCTTTCTCTACTATAAACGAGAAAATTTCAGCCAATATGGGTATTAAAGTTGTCCTTCCTAACTTCAGAAGCTTTGTAGATATAACATTTGTTCCTGGACACGAATTTCCATTCATCCTTTTCAACTGATCCCAAATTTCTTGTTGAGATACAGGCCTAATTAAATCACAATCATTCTGCCTCAAAGGATATGTTGCCGTCCCTAGACCTGACTCTCTATCCTCTGAACCATTCGACTCATTCGCCCTAACATATTCTGACTCTCTATTCTCAAAATAATCTGGCCACATCTCAACTGCTGGGACGTCTCCTCTTATTCCCGGGCCCTGGACTGAACATTTAACAACCAACCAAAACTCTCTTGAGCTATTCACACTATAAGCTCTCTTAATTTCCTCATTAATTTTCATATGCCTCTCTCTCTTTTTAACTCTTTTAACCCTATTATAATTTGACCTTTGTTTCCTATATTCAGCTAACCTGCGCAAATTCGTTTCCTGATCCAATGGGTCTGTTGCTTTAAGTAGCCTGAAAACCCTAATTACCTCTTCCCTTTTCTGCCTACATTCCTGATCGAAATAACCCTCATCTTTTCTGTCCGGATGTTTTTTATTCTGAGATAAAGGCTGGATTCTCTCATAAATTATATCTGTAAGTACCGAAACAATTTGGTGCAATTCAGATGGTTCTGAAAAATTCAAAATCGAATGGCAATCATTCTGAAATTCCTCACTTTCTAGGTCCATTTTAACCAATTCTTCTTTCTCCTTGGCTATCCAAACTGGTTTACGGGTCCTTTCCTTGCACGTAGACCTTTCCTTTCCCCTTTCGGACTGTCGAATACACGCTCTCAGCATAATACTCACTGGCAGATGGTCAGATCCAACCAACTCTAGGACCCTGAGGCTGACCGCCCAGGGCCAAAGAGAAAAACTACATAAAATATAATCAATTAAACTCGGGCCACTATAACACGTGAAATCACCCACACCAAAATCTCCCCCAACCTTCCGTTCATAATTATTAACCATTATTACAAATTATAAATAATTATTACAAAAATTTATTAAATTCCTCCCCCCATCTATTTAATTTCCGAGACCTATCCCTACTTTTCCTACTAGGGAAAACATACTCACATTCATTCTCCAAACAAACATTCTGACCTGGTTCATTTACAAGGGGTTCACCAACCTGCAACTCGTCCTCTTCACTAGTATATACATTCAAGTCCCCATGAAAAATAAAATTACGGCAAGGGAACATTCTTTTATACAACTGAGTTTTATTTTCAACCAATTCCCATGTATCTTCACAGCTGTAAGAACTATTATTCAGAGGCAAATAAACAACACACACAACAAGATGAACATTTTCAACTGATAATAATAACCATAATAAATTTTCAGACTCACTTTCTAGCCTACGAAATAAATTAAATACACCCTTCCTTAGAAGCACTGAAACTCTTCCATAGCATCTGCCATTTGCCAAGACTTTTCTCCGACACTCAAAAACATCAAAGTCTTCATACCACGAAAATTCATCTAGAGAATTCCACGTCTTGACAAGGCAAACAAAATCCCAACTTTCACAACCGGCTGATGTACTTGACTCTAATAAATTTTCTAACTTTTCCCTACTATAATCTTCTAAATTCCAAACTACAAAACTTAAGCACGATTCACTATGGCCCTGTATTCCCTATTTTGGCAATTTTGACTGGTTCCCAGGCACTACTATATCCTCCCAACTAGGATGCACCTGATAAAAAACCGGAGCTTTCACTATCTAGCGAGGCCCAAATGATTCGGAATTCTGAATTGTCTCCGTTTCTCGAGCACTTTTTTTGGGCCTTTATCCTGCTCCAAAGGGCTAATGTTCTTATTATTTCTTTTGCCCTGTCTCACACTCTGCTGAGCTAAATCCACCGTAGGTTCTTGGCTAACGGGGGTATAATACTGCCCACAAATAAAAGCAGCCGGGTCCCCATCTTCTACACTAAATACAGAAGCAGCGCTTCCAAAACTCTGGCAACTAGCAGTCGAATTTACTGATCCGCTTCTCTCACACGAAATAATCTGATTAATCTGATTTGCACGAGCGTAAGATGTACCAGGTTCTTAAGAATCAACCTGAGACCTAGCCACCTCAACACTCATACGTTTTTCTTTTTGAACTTCATTCGCTATCCCTAGCGTGACTGATTTTGATCCTTCGTTACTTAGTGAACTTGCATTGACCATTACTTCATTACACGTGCGCACATTACGATTTAAATCGGAACTCTGATGATCATGGGTTCTTATTTCCTCTACTGCTATAACCTTCCGTTGTTCTCGATAAATTTCTTTCACTTTACCCAATTCACTATCGTATGCAAAAATCTTATCCCTCACAAAAAGTCTCACACCCCTCAGCTTTGGACGTAAATGGCCTTCCGTACGCACGGCTTCCAAAATTGCTACCAACTTGCTCCGTGCCAATAAATCTGAAGAAGTATAATCTGGGGCTACTGACAAATGAAACCTTTTGAAAAGATATGAGAAATAATAATTATTATATTTATTTTCGCTATTGTTGCAAAACATTGACGATAAAAAACTTTTTGTAAGGAAACTCAGAAACGTTACAGTGGTGCAACTGCTAGTGTAAATACATTGATTTTGCTAATCAATGGAAACATTTCACCAATTTGTGTTGCAAAATTGTTGGGAGACAAGTTTTATGCTACAGGTATTAGTCTTGTGTTACGGGTTTATTAATTTTTATAGATGTGGAATATCCTGAGAGATTACACTGTGTTGCATAGTCTTGGGGATGACGAACTGATGGATGTACGAAAGAAGCTCTATGAAAAAACCTGCCAGAAGAATGAAATTGAAATTTTAAAAGAAACTTTCAAAAGTTATGTAAAACTTTGATTATTTTTTTAAAATATTGATATATGAGAGTTGTTTAGTATTTGTCTCTTTTTATGATTTTAGGAGAAATAAGGAAATACACTTTTTCTATAATAGTATAAAAACAAACATGACAGTGAATTGGGTATGAAAGAGTTGATGCATATGCCAAAGACTGCAATTTAGGTAAATTTAAGGCAAAACGTGTGTAAGGTTGCCCCTACTATCAGGGCTAATAAATTTGGTAGCGTATTACAAACGGAGGCTTTGGGTAAGAAATCGGTACCCCGGACCATCAGGGGGTGGGTGTATTTTCCGAAAATAGGCCATGATATTTGGAAATAGTATAAAATAAAGAATTAAATGTTACTGCTTGTGTGTTTAGTATGTTTTCTTCAGAAAAGGACAATCACTAAATATTTGGCTTTAGAAAAAGAGGTACTAGTGTATCAAACGCACTCTTTTATTATTTGTATATGGAATGTCAAACTGGAGATGCTAAAGATACCTGGCAGAACCCACCAGACTGGTTATTTCAAGCGACCGCTATTAAAAATTGGAATGCAAAGAGTAGTTTTCATTGCGTTTACGATATTTAAACTGTTGTTTTTTGGGGTTTAGGGGAAGGTACCTAGGTTAGGTTACAATTTAATATATGGTATATTTTACCCTCCCCCTCCCCTATTGTACAAATATATAGCCTAAATTTGTGTCTAAACTATTATATATTCATCCTATTTTATTTTATTTCATTAGCTTTAACCAAACTTGACTTCTTTAGCAGTGTATAAAAGAGTACGTTTAATGCACCAGTACCGAAAAAGGCAACTAGACTAATGCCCATTTTTATGAAGAAGATTAACAGTCTTTTATCTGTATAAGGTAGGCTTACAGTTTACTTAAAAACGGATTCATAGGGACCACGCAGGCTGGACTGGTGCCCCAACCCCCTGAAAACGTAATTTCTCGGCACTTCTTTATTAAATTGTAAGTTTTTTTATTATCCCCCCTAATTTTTTAAATTAAATCATTTACAGTTCATTTTTATCAACTCACAGATCATTTTGTTCCCTATGCCATTTATTTCTTCGTCACACAATAGTTTTTAATTTGTGAACTATTGTTCAAGCAATTCCAAATGTTCAGTTACTTTCCACTGTTATCAGTATATCGCAACGGTAAGAGCACTTCCCAAGGCTGTGTTAACTTAGGTAGTGATCTCAGATACAATATAATAGAATAAGGCTTTATTTTTAAAACTTTTCACAAGCGATACATCTCCGAATATAAGTTTGTGTTAAAAAAATGAAGTAAACAACAACCATCACAAGTACTTCAAAGAAATTAGGTTCAGGGAAAACAAAACATTAAGAAATATAAACCGACAAAATAAAGACAAATAGAAATTATACAATTAAGAAAAATATTAAAGCAACTAAAATAATGACATATCAAAGAGGTCCTACATTAAAGGTAAAAATTTAGTCATAAAACGCCGCACAATAAAATAAGTCATAAAAAAAGTGTCAAAAGAGTTAAAAAAAAGATTCATTAAGAGGTATTGGAGGTGTTAAGGGATTTAGTGAAGATTGGTATAAAGCTATCTAAATATCTTTTTGTTTTAGTTTTTGCAGGTTCTAGAATGAGGAGGAGATTTTTTTCCTCTCTTGGGAGAGGCTTCCGTTCATGATTATGGAAATGCGGAAAAAAGTCTTCAGTTCGGATGTTGGTTCTCGCATTACCCCCAAAAACGGAGACATAGATCATGTCGTCTATTTTCCAGGGTTTTGATTTTAAACTTTTGTAAGAGATAGGAGTAAGACAACTTCCCTTCCTGTGCGATTATTTTTAAAGCTCTTTTCTGAACGGATTCCAACCTTTTGGTTTGATTTTTACTTAATGAGAAGTGCCATAGAGGGCAAGCATATTCGAGAGTTGGGGGAATAAAAGATATGTAAAATTTCAAAATACGAGAAGCCGGGCATTGATATTTTGCCAATTGCTTAAGGAAAGCTAGGGAAATATTGGCTTGCTTGGTTATATTTGAAATCTGGACTTCCCATTTAAGATCGCAAGTTATAGTTACCCCTAGAAGTTTTATTTTTTGTGTCATAAGTTCACTTGGAATAATAGACGTAAATGAGGGGTTGTGCTTAAAAAATTGATTGTTAGAATTGTAGATTTCAGTGGGTTTACATGCATTTTATTTTTGAGGGCATCTGTTGCAACATCTTCAAGGATTTCTAGTGTGCTACTTTTTATATTTTTCCTGACGACCTCTAGTAGGGTCATATCATCCACAAATTTCCATCGTAAGGGAATATCTTCTGCCAAATTGTTTACCATAACGCTGAATAAGATGGGTCCAGTTATACTACCTTGAGGTATTCTGTTATAGACTGGTAGAGGTTCAGAATAAGCATTCATGTATTTGACCACTTGAGATGGTTGGCTTAAAAATGATGAAATAATTTTTACCAGAGAGGGATCGATTTGGAATTCATGGGAAAGTTTATCAACTAAGACACTATGGTCAACATAATCGAAAGCCTTTTCTTGATCAACTGAGATGAGATTAGCCCAGGTATTGGGTGTATCTAGGTTTTTCAGTCTTGTGTCATACATATGTACAATATAATGGGACGTTGATACTTTTGGGACGTTTCCAAATTGTCGGATTTCAATACGTTCTGCAATTGAGACCCTGAGCCAGTCAGATAAAAATGATTCATACAGCTTTGAAAAAAGTGGTATTAATGTTATTGGTCTAACTTTGTCAAAATCAACCACGGCACCTTTTTTAGGAACTGGAGTTACATAACCTAGTTTCCAAAGAACCGGGAATTTGCCTGTTTTTGTGATCTTGTTGAAAATATCTACCAGTGGCTCTGAGATCTTACCGGAGAAAGCTTTTACGAGTGCGATTGGAATATCTACGGGGCAGATACTGGGTCTTTTTAACTTTTGGATTTTATTTGTATAGTTGTTTAGGTTCTTTCCCACAAATGAGTTTTATTTCCTCATACCATTTTTTGGATTGGCACTGCATAAGTGATTTATTTTGTTTTTGTAGAAATCTTATGCAGCCCTACGAAGTTGCTTCTTTAAATTTTTCCTTAATTTGTTAGCCTCTAGAATTTTTCCTTCTTTAAGGCATTTAATTTTTTCAAGAATTATTTTTTGTAAGGTTATGATTGAAGAACTGTTTGTCGGTTGAACACTTTTTGGTCTTTTTTACCGGGAATGATCCAATGTAGTGTTTAGTTAGGAGTCCATAGAGCAATGAGACTTTGTCATTAACATCTTCTGCATTTATAATTTCGCTCCAGGTTTCGCTTGTTCTCCAATTTCCAAATTCCAATTAGCTTTTATCTATTACTGGTCTGGAGCAAATTTCGATAGTCTTATAATTGTGTTTGGCCTCAAAATCTGGGATAATTTTAATTGAATAATGGTAGCTACCACCGAGTGCAAGAAGCAGAGTTGGTTTTTATAGTACTGTCTTATATTGGTGTAAATAACATCTAGTTAGGTGCCTCCTTTCGTCGGTGGGAAATCTACCATTTGTTTGAGAATAAAATTACGGCAAGTTGAGTCTAAAGATAAATCATTTTTATCACCTAATAAAAAGATTCCAGCATAAGGATATTTTAGTCGAATTCGATCAATGCCACCATTTAGTTTTTGTATGAAATTCTGTTTTGATTGTAGGTTTTGATTGGGAGCGAAATAGAAAAGTCCAACCATAATAATATTTAATGGACGGGGCAAAACCTTGGGTCTAATACACATCCAAAGAATTTCTTGGAACTCATTAAAATCTGGTGGTGGAATTGGTCTTGGGCATAAATATTCTCTAACGAACAGCAGAATGCCACCCCCTTTTTTCCCCAGAGGATGGTCATGGGGCCTTAATTTGTTAAATTTATGGTAGCCATTTAAATTTAGTAAAGATGGATTTGGGTTATGCATCTCCTTGATGAAATAACGTCGAGATCCAACAGTCCTGCAGTTATGCTTACTTCCGAAAGCTTGTCGAAATTCAAGCTTTCGTTAGTACTTAGATATATTTTTGGGAAATTGTAACGTAAAGCGTCACAATATTTTTCATATGACTGAGATTTATTATTTTGAAGTTTTTTTGTTGTGGGTAGTGGAGTCTGGATTGTTATTTTCTGTAAGGGTGGGATAGTTTTGGGGGTGGGAAAAGTGGTAGAGTAAGACAATTTGCATTTGCCTCCAAATAATTCACACCTAGGTAATTCTTGTGTGATGAGGGAAGGGAGGTATATAGGGGAGTGCTGTGTTCCTGGGAATAAATTGGGGGGGGGGGGTGACTAGGGGAGACATCGAGAGGGAAGGGATCCTTTTGAAAGGGTGGGTTTGATTTGTAGGCATAGGCTGTATATGGGAGGAGGTTCGGTCTAAAGACTGGACTTTCTTTGCGAAGGATAAAACATGAGCTAGTGATTGACGTCGAAAGTCTTTGAAGGGAGGAACTATAGTTTGGTTTGGAGAATTCGGCGTTGGTAAAGAAAAAAGGTGGGTTTTTTCGGTATTTTTAGGGAAGACTTGGGGCTAAAAAACGGGGACTCTGATGCGAGGAAGATTTACGAATGTGTAAGAATGAACAGTTAAGACTAAAACACATTCCACTGTTAAATTTTTGGCAGGGTCTAAGGTGGGGAAGATTATAGTTCGGGTTTTGACAGGAACCTGAATTTAAAAAATGTATACACGAATGGACAAACCTACAAGAAAAGCCTCTATTACACTTATTATTCAGATAAAATTTACAAGCGACATTCCTTACCTCAGAGTGTGTCGCTAACGTCGTCAAAATTACTGGAATATTTGTAAACACAGCTGTTAGCACAAGTCATCTTCTCCATCGGTTTAATGTTCGCCTTTTATTCACTTTTATTATAAATTGGGTCAATGGCTGCATTTCCAGTTGCGTAACCGGAAAAATATAATCCTTTAAATACACAGGTTTGTCTTTTGGTCTCCAGAGACACACTCTTATCAAAACTTGTCACATTGACATTTTGCTCGTTGCACCTCCTTGATTCCTTAATAATGAATTCATGAATATCTTTTAGATTTTGGTTTGTATCACTAATTTTTTTGTCAGATTTATTTCTTGCACAATTTATCTCTAAATCAAAGTATATTGAAGTCTCCTGGGATTTCTCAGTTTCAAGAATTTGGACACTATCTGAAGCACCAAATTTAGACATTTCAATAATAATAGTATCTATTTCTTTCTTTAAGGCTATTAGACTCTGCAATTTTGTTCTGGACACTGGGAGGGAGGGAAGGGGAAGGCAGCAGGGTAGGTTGGAGTCACAGTCTGTGTTGTGGCACTTGGTTCACTGAATTCCGCTTCAGTGTTTGTAAGGTCTGACTGGCAAAAAGCATCTTTAGTATGAACTGGAGGTGGAGGGGCTTGTTTGACGCATATTTGGGGCTTCAATTTCAGCTTTACTGCTAGGAGAAGCTATTAGAGCTAAACAATCGGTTCGACTAGTGACATCAGATTTGGGCTGGGGACTGACTGTACGGACTTAGAGGTAAGCCTATTGTCTTTCAATATGTCTATAAAGCTTTCAGTTGACATCCGACTTCTGGATCTTGGAGTAAGTTGCGGTGACAATACCATAGTAGAAGGTGATGAAAGACTGATACTATTTACAGATGGTTCATGCTTTGAAATGCAATCCAACCATAGCCAGCCACTTTTTCACTCTAATATTTCAATGCCTGCACATTTGTCACGTCCAGCATGGTAATGGCACTTGCAACTACTGTATTGCGCTGAATTTCTAATAATTCTTAATCCGCACTCAAGACATCTTAAGATATTTACCTCTGAGAGAAACTGGGTCAAAGAATTTTAACTGGATATTGTCAAAAAGAGTATCAGTTATTACGTGTTAACACGTAGGGAGCTGAATAGTGACTGAAATAATGGCCGATAGATGAGACATTATGTTTGTTTTTTTAATTAGAAAATCAAAAATTTGATATATCAAATATAAGTGAAAATTTAGGGCAAAAAATCGATTTTTTTTTGCAAAATTTAATCTTTTTTATTATTTTTTTTTCCTCAACTCATCGACCTTTCCCATTGATGTATTTGAAACCTACGGAAATTGCTGTTTATGCTTTGTACCCAATGCTTTTTGTGCCCCTCATGTTCACTGATATTTTTTAGTTCATTTTGGAAATGAGTAATTTTTTTTCATTGTTTGACAAGTTGAATTGCATGAACTCTTCTTCTATTTCTTGATAACAAAAAGATGTTAAAATTTTTTTACCAGTTTTATGCAAAGTACTAAACAGCGCCAATTAGTCACGGCTTCGGCCACGGCTACGATAGTTGTTTATAAAATAAATGAGTCTGTGAGTCTATATTGATTCCTTTTGGTTGGGATTTACGATTCAAATTACAAACGGAAAAAGAAATTTTATGTAAACAAACTGCTGTTTCGTATAGAAACTGAAGACAACGGTTGAAATATATTTTGTTCGATAAAATAAAAACAATATAAAAAAATAAAATACAATATCAAAAAATAAAATATATTTTGTTCGAAAAACTCTGTCACTCGGAATTGCTCAAACCTTCATGTTAGATCGATACAAATTTGAAGCTGGAGGAGATTAAATAAAAAAAAAACAAGTTTTTTAAACTGAAAGTAAGGAGCAACATGAAAACTTAAAACGAACAGAAATTATTCCGTATATGAAAGGGGCTGTCCCCTCCTCAACGCTTCGCTCTTTACGCTAAACTTTTTTATTGTTTTGTTAAATAAAGTTATGAGACGAAGTCAAACTTTAGCGTAAAGAGCGAGGCGTTGAGGAGGGGACAGCCCCTTTCATATACGGAATAATTTCTGTTCGTTTTAAGTTTTAATGTCGCTCCTTACTTTCAGTTTAAAAAACTTGTTTTTTTTTTATTTAATTTCTGATCGTTTTTTAGTTAATGCAGCTTTTATTTTGGCTCACCGTCATTGAATAAGTAAACAAAATTTGGATAAAAATTTTACTTTTCTTTTGCTAAATGCATGTCTCTAAATTTGGTTATGACGTAATTTACAAATTAACTTACGTAACTAACTTCTATATTCGTATATTTTTCTTCTAGCAAAAAATACAAAGTTGCAGATTTTTGTAGATATGAGCTTGAAACCTATGTAATAGGGTTTTCTGATACGCTGAATCTGACGGTATGATTTTCATTAAAATTCTTTCACTTGTAGGGGATGTTTCCCCCCTCATTAAAAAATCGGGTAAATTTTCTCAGGCTCGTAGCCTTTGATGAGTAATACTAAACTTAATAAAATTTATATATTTAGAATCAGCATTATAAACCCATTCTTTTGATACATTTATTGACATCAAAATTCCGTTTTTAAAAGTTTCGATCACTATTGAGCCGTATCGCTTGTTTTTTTATTGTTTTTTTTATTACGTATATGTTATTACGTATATGAGGGGGTTCTCCCCTTAGTCAATACCTCGCTCTTTACGTTAAAAGTTAAAAACAAATTTAATTCACAAACCCCTGAATCACAAAGGCCGTTTAGTTAGAATAGATAGCTCTTTTGAAAGCACTAAAAAAAACTCTAGCGTAAAGAGCGAGGTATTGACTTGGGGGAGAACCCCCTCATATACGTTATAATTTCTGTTCGTTTTAAGTTCTAATGTTGCTTCTTATTTTCAGTTGAAAAAAACTTGTTTTTTTCATTTAATTTCTGATCGTTTTTTAAATAATGCTTGGAAATCCGGCACCACCTTCATAGAAATGTCCCCTACGCCAAAGAAACTACCTCCACGGAAAGATTCTCCCGAGTAACCCCCTCCTCCAGCCCCATCCTCCAGAAAAAAAAATCCTTCGTGAAAATGTCTGTATACTTCCCAATAACCAATAAATAATGCTGGGAAGTCCGGCGCCCCCTTCATGGCAATTTCCCTTCCCCCATGAAAACTTCCTTCATGGACAGATCCTCCAACATAACCCCCGACCCACCCCCACCCCCCTCACTACCAGAAAAAAACCCTCCTGAAATCGTCTGTATACTTCCCAATAACCAATACTATATGTTAACATTGGGTAAAGTTCATAACTTTTAGCCCTCCCCCCAAGGACTTCGGGGGATTAAGTCATCCTAAAAGACATATTTAGAATATTTTCGACCATGCTGAACAAAATGGCTATCTCAAAATTTTGATCGGATGACTTTGGGAAAAAAATGAGCGTGGGAGGGGGCCTAGATGCCCTCCATTTTTTTGGTCACTTAAAATGGGCACTAGAACTTTTAATTTCCGTTCCAATGAATCCTCCCACGATATTTTAGGACCACTGGGTCGATACGATCACCCCTGGAGAAAAAAAACAAACAAAAAAACAAATAAACACGCATCCGTGATCTTTCTTCTGGCAAAAAATGCAAAATTCCACATTTTTGTAATTAGGAGCTTGAAACCTCTATAGTAGGGTTCTCTGATACGCTGAATATGATGGTGCAATTTTCATTAAGGTTCTATAACTTTTAGGGGGTCTTTCCCCTATTTTTTAAAATCAGCCAAATTTTCTCAGGCGCGTAACTTTTGATGCGTAGCACTAAACTTGATGAAAGTTATATATTTGAAATCAGCATTGAAATCTGATTCTTTTGATGTATCTATTGGTATCAAAAATCCGTTTTCTAGATTTTCGGTTACCATTGAGCCGGGTCGCTCCTTACTTACAGTTCGTTACCACGAACTGTTTGATGAGATTATTTGAAGCTGGAGGAGGTCAATCGAAAATATTAAACGGGACGGGAGTGATTAAAATGATTTTTTGGGTCTTTTTAAGAAGCTAGATTTATTAAGACCGTTTTTTATTGAGATTTAACACTAAAAAAAAACTAGTTGGTTATCTTCTTTTCTGAAAAACTCTAAATTGTACTGTGTTTATTGGTTTGCCTTTCATTTTGTACGTATTATTTGTAAACTTTTGGTTTAAAACACCAATAATGGCAATTAAAAACAACAACAACAAAATAAGCAAAATAGTAGCCTGGGGTTATATAAACGCATCGGAGGGGGGACGTTTTTCTAATGTGCAGGTAAACTGGAAGCAGCACTTACAGTTGAATAAAAAGAAATTTCCTGCAGGTAAAGAAGCATAAATTGTTATTACTGTATACTTTTTAGGCACCTTTTAAAAGTTGAAGGGAGGATTTTTAATGAGAATACGTAAAAATATATTTTTCAAATTATATAGGCGACAAATGTCCTCTCCCCACTACAAGTAAAGCTCTTGATAGCGATATTAAGGCAACCTGCCTTGAAAATAGACTTTCCTATCAAAAGTTACGTTTTATGCAAAAACAATAATCTAGGCTAATCTCTTTTTTTTGTAAGATCAATATACATTCCTTCATTTAGGGAGAGTTTAGCATTCTTTCCTTGGAAGGAAAAGATGGGTATATAGATAGTAGAATAGGGTTTTGGGGCATAGGCCAAACCTATAATAATTTGGGCCAATAAGAAGGAAAGTAGGCTAAGCAAACAATTGTTCCTCCATGTATATATAATGATTTTAGTTATTTTGACAACAATTCTAATATGCATTTTTCCCAACCTTACTGTGCTTAAACCTGGTGTTTTTGGTTCCCATGTCTTTAATGTAGTGAATATGAAATTTAAAAAAGCTAGGGTAGTTCCATTAGGTTATTTATTCTCATGCATATATTGCTATGCCCTTCTAGAAGGAAACATTGAAAATGGGAAAGTTGGCAGAATACCAGGACTACATCCAAGTTTACACAGATGGCTCTAAGACAGAAACAAAATGCAGCTGTGCAGTAGTTATACCCTCCCAGGGCCTGTCTCTTTCCTACCGTTTACCCCCCTACCTGACAATTTTCTCTGCAGAACTTATGGCACTTAAGTTTTCTCTTCAAGCCATAGCAAGCCAAACAGAGACCAAAAATCGGGAGTATATTGTCTGCACTGATTCACTGTCAGCTCTGGACTACCTTTCACACCAGCAACACCAAGCAAGAAATGTTGCCATGGAGATTGAACATCTGACTACACAACTTGCAAGAAAGGGTATATCAGTCCTATTTATATGGGTCCCAGCACAGTGTGGTATAAAGGGAAATGAATTAGCAGACCAGGCTGCAAAACAAGCCTCCCATCTGGATCTGATCACTCAAACCCCTATTACTGGTACTGAACTCCTGTCTTAAATCAGTTCAAAAATTTTGGAGGAAGAAGAGGCTTGGCTCCATTCTTTCCATACCCAGCTCCTGGATCTGTATAACTACAAGCAGCCATCAAAAGAAATGTACCTCTTATCTTGCATCCTTTCAACTTGCCTCTTTCGTCTTAGATGTGGCCATGCAAGGACTAAATCAACACTCTTCCATTGGAAAATGACCCCTTCCCCCAACTGCGACACATGTGGAGTGTATGAAGACATACGTCACATCATATTCAACTGTAAAAAATATGAAAAGGAGAGGGAAATGCTAAGGAATTGCTGTGAGAGGGCATTTAAAGCATTCACAATGCGCTCTGTTCTGGGACATTACACGTCTCCTCCTTGGGCTAGACAACTAAGCACAAACCTTTTAGGTAGATTTGTTAAGACTACTGGTTTGGTTCATTCCCTTTAAGTTTTTTTTTTTTTTTTTTTTTTTTTTTTTTTTTTTTTTTTTTTTTTTTTACCCGCTTATATTAGCTCATTTTAGAGTCATCACATTTTGTCATCACATTTTGGTAGAAAAAACTAGTTTTGCATTTATTTCTGATAGTTTCCAAGGAAATCCACCCCCTCTGTAGAAATTTATCTTTAGGAAAAATTACTCTATATAATTCCTCTAAAAATTGTCACTTGTAAAAGACACTAGATCTTTAAATTTTTGTTTGAATGAGCCCTTTTTCAAAATTCTAGTACCCTTGGTTTGATATGATCACCCTCGGAAAGAGCAACAGCAACAAATAAACACAAATCCGTAATGTTTCTTCTAGCAAACATCTGAATCAGATGATGTGATTTCCATTAAAATTCTTTGACTTTTATGGGGTGTTTTTAACCTTATTTAGAAAATTTGGCAAATTTATCCATGCCCATTAATGGGTAAACACTATACTTAAAAAATATTATATATTTGGAATCAGGAATCAGTTTTTTGGTACATCTATTGATATTGATTCCAGATAATTAAGAATCTAATTTTTTTTCTTTGCAAACTTTTCATTTATTAATACTTGATAAATAGACAGATGTTTATGCCTGGCTATTGAAAGCAGGAGGCGATTGTGAACTAAAAAGGGCCTGCTTGCCTGTTATCTTGACTGTAGTGTAAAAGCAAGGAGAAATTAAAATTGTTTATAGACAAAAGAATAGAGACTTGTAAAGAATTTCAAGAGTATTTGCAAATAGATGTCTGCAGGAAAGAGCAAGCAACTCCAAAAAATAATAACGTTTGTAAAAAAAAAATAACGTCTATCCAAAATTAGTAGAAAATAAATAGTTGAGTAATTTAGTGCTAGACAAGTAGTTTTAATGCTGATTTGGTGAAAAACAAATTTTTTTTTCACAAAAATATGTATCCAGCGGGGAAATGTTCTATTTTATGTGATAGATTTGCAAAATATGTCCCTTTTTTGCCCTATTATGTCATTGTGTCCTAGAACACAGGAATATGTCCTTTGGACATAAAATATGTCCAGTTGGCAACCCTGATCATAATAATAGACTCATGAATTAAATGTTGACAGCATCAACTCAGGAAGTGGTTTCATGGGCGCTAATAGCAAAAATAATAATCCTGGCTAATTTCTTTTTTGTAAGTTGAATATGCATTCTTTCATTTTGGGAGAGTTTAGCATTCTTTTCTTGGAAGAAAAAGAAGGGTATATAGGTAGTAGATTAGGCTTTTTGGGTATAGGCAAAGCCTATAATAATTGGGGCCAATAAGAAGGAAAGTAGGCTAAGCAAACATTTCTTCCTCCATGTGTATATAATTATTTTAGCTAATATATTTCGACCGCAATTCCACTATGTATTTTCCCCCACCTTACTGTGCTTAAACCTGGTCAATTTGGTTCCCATGTCTTATGTAGTGAATTTAAAAAGCTATGAAATTTAAAAAGCTATGGTAGGTTGGTCTGGGAAGAAATGTTCAGGTAAATAAACATATTTGAAAATAATTATATTATTAATAAGGTGCAGTTAGAATAGGCTAGCCTTTCAAAATATGTTTTTATTTTCTAGAATTCTATTTAGTCTGTTCCTGTGGTGTTGAAATATTATACCAGTATTGGAGTTCAATTATTGTATTAAACTGGGTAAAATTCTACTTTAGTTACTTTTGGCTATCTTGGAAAGGGGTTGGGTTAGGAAAATGAAACTTTCAGGGATGGATGTACATGCTAAGGTATGTCCCGGGAAGGTACTTTGAAGTACTTACCTCCACTCCTCCCCCCCTCTATATAACGGTAAATTACTGTGCATTACTAGTTGTTTTAACTCATATTTCATCTTATATTACTATCATAATTATAAATCACTGCTTACCTTACACAACTTCAGCTTTTAACCTTGTTCATTAAAATATATTCCAAAATCCTATTTAAATCCTAAACCATTTAATTTCCTATCCTTGCTGACTATTCTTATGGTATAATAAAACCAGGTTTGTAGTGATGTCACAACTGCTTATCAGAAACCCTTACCCTTGAGGATAGCAGGCACATGCCAAACACCTCTGTGTTGATAAGACCATTTAAACTGTATTAATTAAGGAAAGGATTTGACAAGAGCGACCAGTAAAAATAACCTAATCATTTTTAGAGGACAAATTATGTCATAGGAAGATGTTTTTGAAATCCCTCTTCCACCCAAACTCAAAATTTTCTAAAATTCTACTTTAGAAGCTTTTAAAGTATTTCTTAACTACTAAAAGATAGAGTGCTAAAAACATCAGAATCGACTTCAGAGGAGACGTTATATCATGGGAAGAGGTTTTTGAAATCCCCCTTCCCCCCAAACTCAAAATTTTCCAAAATTCTACTTTAGAAGCTTTTCAAATATTTCTAAAGCACTAATAGATAGTGCTAAAAACATCAGAATCGACTTCAGAGGACACATTATATCATGGGAAGAGGTTATTGAAATCCCCCTTCCCCCCAAACTCAAAATTGTCCAAAATTCTACTTTAGAAGCTTTTTAAATATTTCTAAAGCACTAATAGATAGAGTGCTACAAAAACCAGAATCGACTTCAGAGGATAAATCATGCTATGGGAATATGTTTTTGAAATCCCCCTTCCCCCCAAACTCAAAATTTTCCAAAATTCCACTTCAAAAACTTTTTTAAATATTTCTAAAGCGCTAAGACATAGAATTCTACAAACAGCAGAATCGACTTTAGAGGAAAATTTGTGTCATGGGAAGATGTTTTTGAAATCCCCCTTCCCCCCAAACTCAAAATTTTCCAAAATTCTACTTTAGAAGCTTTTCAAATATTTCTAAGGCACTAATAGATAGAGTGCTAAAAACATTAGAATTGACTTCAGAGGACACGTTATATCACGGGAAGAGGTTTTTAAAACCCCCTTCCCCCCAAACTCAAAATTTTCCAAAATTCTACTTTAGAAGCTTTTTAAATATTTCTAAAGCACTAATAGATAGAGCGCTACAAATATCAGAATCGACTTCAGAGGACAAATCATGTTACAGGAAGATGTTTTTGAAATCCCCCTTCCCCCCAAACTCAAAATTGTCCAAAATTCTACTTTAGAAGCTTTTTAAATATTTCTAAAGCACTAATAGATAGAGTGCTACAAAAACCAGAATCGACTTCAGAGGACAAATTATGTTATGGGAATATGTTTTTGAAATCCCCCTTCCCCCCAAACTCAAAATTTTCCAAGATTCTACTTCAGAAACTTTTTTAAATATTTCTAAAGCGCTAAGACATAGAACGCTACAAACAGCAGAATCGACTTTAGAGGACAATTTGTGTCATGGGAAGATGTTTTTGAAATCCCCCATCCCCCCAAACTCAAAATTATACTTTAGAAGCTTTTCAAACATTTCTAAGGCACTAATAGATAGAGTGCTAAAAACATTAGAATTGACTTCAGAGGGCACATTATATCACGGGAAGAGGTTTTAAAACCCCCCTTCCCCCCAAACTCAAAATTTTCCAAAATTCTACTTTAGAAGCTTTTTTAAATATTTCTAAAGCACTAATAGATAGAGCTCTACAAGTTTCAGAATAGACTTCAGAGGACACGTTATACCACGGGAAGAGGTTTTTAAAATCCCCCTTCCCCCCTAACTCAAAATTTTCCAAAATTTTATTTTAGAAGCTTTTTAAATATTTCTAAAGCACTAATAGATAGAGTGCTACAAATTTCAGAATCGACTTCAGAGGACAAATTATGTTATGGGAAGATGTTTTTGAAATCCCCCTTCTCCCCAAACTCAAAATTTTCCAAAATTCTACTTTAGAAGCTTTTTAAATATTTCTAAAGCACTAATAGATAGAGCACTACAAATATCAGAATCGACTTCAGAGGACAAATTATGTTACGGGAAGATGTTTTTGGAATCCCCCTTCCTCCCAAACTCAAAATTTTCCAAAATTCTACTTTAGAAGCTTTTTAAATAATTCTAAAGCACTAATAGAAAGAGCGCTAAAAACATCAGAATCGACTTTAGAGGACACGTTATATCACCGGAAGAGGTTTTTAAAATCCTCCTTCCCCCCAAACTCAAAAATTTCCAAAATTTTACTTTAGAAGCTTTTTTAAATATTTCTAAAGCACTAATAGATAGAGCGCTACAAATATCAGAATCGACTTCAGAGGACAAATTATGTTATGGGAAGATGTTTTTGAAATCCTCCTTCCCCCCAAACTCAAAATTTTCCAAAATTCTACTTCAGATTCTTTTTTAAATATTTCGAAAGCGCTAAGACATAGAACGCTACAAACATCAGAATCGACTTTAGAGGACAATTTATGTCATGGGAAGATCTTTTTGAAATCCCCCTTCCCCCAAACTCAAAATTTTCCAAAATTGTTACTTTAGAAACTTGTTTAAATATTTCTAAAGTGCTAAGACATAGAGCGTTACAAACATCAGAATCAACTTTAGAAGACAATTTATGTCATGGGAAAATGTTTTTGAAATCCCCCTTCCCCCCAAACTCAAAATTTTCCAAAATTGTTACTTTAGAAACCTGTTCAAATATTTCTAAAGCGCTAAGACATAGAGAGTTACAAACATCAGAATCAACTTTAGAAGACAATTTATGTCATGGGAAGATGTTTTTGAAATCCCCCTTCCCCCCAAACTCAAAATTTTGTAAAGTTCTAGCCTTCTTTTCCATGGGGGGGGGGGTATTTTCCCCAGGGGGTAAAGTATTTGGACAGTTAGAAGTCAGAAAATAATTATTTCTAGGTAATAGGGCCACTAAAAAATTACAGAATAATAGCGAGGTATCTGGAAATGTTGTTAACTCAAAAAAAAGAACATCCTTGTATAAAGTAAATGCAATCTTTCATTTAAGTTTTATTTTTTTTGAACAAACATCAGTGCCGACTCGAAAGCATTATGGTTTCTGCCAAAGTTAAATTTCTGCAACCTGGGACTAAACAAGCCAAATGATTCAATTTTCTACTGTCGAGGCAGTCTTAGAGTTGTATTATAACCATAGCATGTTATTGAGAAGCAGGAATTGTGATAGCTGTGGCTAGATTTGCATAAAATATAGAAATTCGTTTTGTTGCCAGAAGTATAGGCTTATACCTATCCAAGGTGGCCGCGAATATTCTCAGGTAAAGTGTAATTTTTCAAAATCGGTCTATGACAAAACATGGATGGCTGGTTCACACCTTTCTCTGCTAGACAATTTCTGTTTTTTGATGATTTGGCTTCAAATACCGCCTCCAAGGGAGAATTTCATGATCAAAAATGTTATTTGTTGTAAAAAAAAAAACCTTTGTGGATTGGAGCCAGTTCTACAGAGAGGTTTGTATGTACATATGTCATTCAAACTCCGCTCCTTTGGGAGGAGAAGGAGTCATTGTTGAGATAGATGAAGCCAAATTTGGGAAGCGTAAATATAATCGTGGTCGGATTGTCGCGGATGCTTGGGTGTTTGGTGGAATAGAGTGAGGAACTGGTAATTCATTCATGGTTTCTGTGCCGGATAGAAGTAGTGCCACATTGTTGGGAAGTATCCAAAACCGAATCCTGCCAGGGACAACAATTATCAGTGACTGTTGGAGGGCCTACGATTGCCTGGCTAGCCAGGGCTATTAGCATTTACACGTCAACTACAGCATAATTTTTGTTGACACTGCAACAGGTGCTCACACACAAAACATCAAAAGACACTGGCTTGAAGTTCGAGAAAATATACCCAAATATGGCAGAAGAGAAGAATATATGGAAGGATGTCTAGCAGAGCACTATTTCAAAAAAAAATATCCAATCTCCTCGAGAATGCAGCATTTCATGAAACATATATCGGAGCTTTATAACCCCAACTAATTTGTTTTTTTATGGGTATTATTTACTAGTTAATTTTTAAAACGTTGTAACAGAAAATATGGCAATTTACGATATCTAACCCCATTTGTTCTTAAAGCAATCCAAATGTTTTTTTTCCAAATAGTTTAGTGTAGCAATCTTCATTCTTGAAGCAAAAGACGTTATTGAAGTGTAAATAGGGAGGGGGGGAGAGGGGGCGGAAGTAAATATTTAACTATAGAATAATCAGTACTTGTGCATTATAAATAACCCACCACCATACACGAAAGAAGTTAAGTTTGGCTACTGCTAATGAAATAAAATAAAATAGGATGAATATAATAGTTTAGAAACAAATTTGGGCTACATATTTGCACATTAGGGGGTGGGGGTAAATTATAGCATATATTAAATACGTAACCTAACCTAGGTACCTTTTACCCTTCCTAAACCCAAAAAAACAACAGTTTAAATATTGTAAACGCAATAAGAAATCACGCTTTTTGATCCATTTGTCTAACAAATACCCGTTTGTCTGGTTTCCTTGTACAGTCTATAGCGGTGGGTTATTTATAATGCACAAGTACCAAATAATCTATATTTGTTTTGATTATTTTTTTTGGAAACCCCTTAACATTTTGAGTTGGGTAACCACATAAAACATATTCAAATAGCTTAATCCTATAATGTTGAAAAATTTTGCTTTTCTTTTTTACATCCGCGATTCAAAATATGTAGAAAATGCTGGAACTTATATAAAAATTTTCTTTCGAGGGTGGAAAGGTTAGCTGCAAGGGGATTTCATAGCAGGGGGAGGGGGAGGGCGGGGACTAAATAGGTTGAGTCACAAGTTCGAACCTTAAAACATACAGGGGTTAGGAGGTACAGTTGGGGGGCTGCCGCCCCCCAAACCCCTGCTTTTGCAGCCTTTAACAAAAAAAAAGGTTTTTAAACTGAAAGTAAGGAGCGACATTAAAACTTAAAACGAACAGAAATTATTCCGCATATGAAAGGGTCTTTCCCCTCCTCAACGCCTCGCTCTTTACGCTAACGTTTGACTTTCTCACAACTCTATTTTTGTTAAACAATAAAAAACTTTAGCGTAAAGAGCGAGGCATTGAAGAGGGGACAGCCCCTTTCATATACGGAATAATTTCTGTTCATTTTAAGTTTTAATGTCGCTCCTAACTTTCAGTTTAAAACTTGTTTTTTTTTATCTAAAGGCTGCAAAAGCGGGAGTTTGGGGGCGGCAGGCCCCCCAACTGTACCTCCTAACCCCTGTCCGTTTTATCGTTCGAACTTGTGACTCAGCCTGTTTAACTCTTTAAAAACGTAGTTTTTTTCAAATAATTTCTGCACGTTTTGTGTCTTAGCGCTTTACAAATATTTAAAAAAGCTTCTAAAGTAGAATTTTGGAAAATTTTGAGTTTGGGGGGAAGGAGGATTTCAAAAACATCTTCCAGTAACATAATTTGTCCTCTGAATTCGATTCTGATATTTGTAGCGCTCTATCTATTAGTGCTTTAGAAATATTTAAAAAGCTTCTAAAGTAGAATTTTGGAAAATTTTGAGTTTGGGGGGAAGGGGGATTTCAAAAACATCTTCCTGTAACATAATTTGTCCTCTGAAGTTGATTCTGATATTTGTAGTGCTCTATCTAGTGAAATATTTAAAAAGCTTCTAAAGTAGAATTTTGGCCAGTTGGGAACAAAACCGCATGGTCACAAAAGCTCGAGTACAATTTAGCCAATGCTTTTCTGTTATCTTCCCCTGCTGGGGACAATCTTCGCGTACCCCAGTTTCAGCTTCTCTTTAATATCACTCAATGCCTGGAAATGAAATAAGTTAAGCAATTTGTAAATATTTATCCCAAGCCATAGTGCTTATATCATGCCTGTTCTCTGTCAGGGTTTTCCTGGTTCTTCAGTTCTCCGTCTTGGTCATGATTTCTAGTATTCAGTTGAATCTGCTAAAATTATTTCAAATTATTAAAGCCCAAAAGAAAAGGTAATAAAATCAGATTTTTTGAACTGATAAGTGGAATATTTTACAGCCAAATGTTTCTAAAATAAATTAGAGAAATCGAGAGCATAAATTTTTTGAATTTTTTTCAAAATTTAAAATTAAAAATTAAAGTTTTTTTTAATTTTTTTGAATCGATGCCAAGTTGAGTCGCGAACATGTGATACTGCCGTAAGAATATAATTATTTTGAAGCTGCTGAAAGAAATTTTTTTCAGAAAATGCAGTTTTGAGTCATCAATACATCTAACATGGGTACAGGGGGCATAAGCTATTCTTATTTTAACGTTACTAGCATTTCAATGGTTTAAAAAAGATTTGACAACACGATATGAAGAAGCGAAATACAGAGTTTATTAATCGAGAGCTGCTGTCTGGTAAAGATCAGATGCACAATAGAGCACACAAAGAAATCTTATGGAACTGTCGAAAAATTTTTAGTTGATGTAGAGGCAGAAGCACCCCCCAAAAACATTTCCGGCTATAAGGAAACTTTCATCTATTAACTGTGAATATGGCAACTATAGAGGGCCGAAATTCCAGCATCTGCAATATTTCTTCTGGCAAACAAACAAGTTCACCCAATGCTTGACAGAAAGAAAAGAAAGTTTGGGCTAGAGGCTCAATTTGACTAACAGAAATATAACAAATTGAACATACCCCAGGTACAAGCTTTGTATACACCAAAAATTTAGCAACGACCCCCCCCCCCCTCAAGCTTCTAAAACTGCCACTTCTATTTGAAGTGATGGGAAAAATTTTTTTGGAACTTTTCTAGCCATTTTTTGAGCCGTATTTTGACGGGAAACAACATTGAATTCCTTCTGCATTGAAGCCTTTAGCCCAAAGTATCCTATAAGTTTCAGGCCAACCGAAAAAATTCAGTGCTTTTCTAGCCCTCTTTTAAAGAGAAGGAACCAATTTCATAGGGACCAATCCTTTAACTAATGCTCTCCAATCACTTTTGACTTTGAAAGGGCACCAAAACTTTCGATTTCCGATTAAACGAGCATCCTCTGAAGTGTCTAAGAACACGAGGGTAGTGAAGTCAAGGAGGGGAAAGCTCCTCTCCTATACAGAATCAATTCTGCTCGTTTTAGGGTTTAGTGTTGTTCTTTTCTTTCATAATAAAGGCGTAGCCCAGGTGATTCAAAAACCTACCTTCATCCCCTTCCTGCGTGATTCCCCCTCCACATACCTATCCCTTCCTATACTTATCGGAAGGATCATGGAGATTTAGTAAATTTGAGTTTAGAAACTCGCTCTTTCTGCATCATATAGCCACAATAGAACCACACCTTCTTTATAATAGCTTATGTACAATTACACGCTTTTCTTCGTCTTAATTTCCCTTTGGCTGTTCAATTTTGCATTTAAGGTGAATTTTCCAGGGGAAAATTATTGGAGGGATAGTATTCATTAGAATGAACCTTCTTTTGACAATCTTGGACCATAGACTTAGATGGTGACTTGCTTGACAAGTCTTCCGTAAAACAAGTAAGAAAATTTATATTTCGCGATATTTGTAAGACAGAACCCCTTATCGAGGGAGTTAAATTCCTATTTTTATAACTAATGCTGTTTTTGCAATAATTGCTCTTTTTTAATACCACAGAACATACTTTAAATGAGTTTCTCCTCTCCAGTACAAAAAAAGCAATATAGAGAACAAAACTACTAAAAAAGTACATTATTAAGAAGCAGTGCCTGGAAAGTAAGGAGCAACCCGGGATAATAGTAGCTTAAACTCTGAAAAAGGTAGTTTTTATTTAATTTAATGCATTAAAAAGTTTTCTTTTTATGCTGATTTGTGATATATATAGTTGAATCAGTTTAAGATTACATGTCAAAAGTTACGAGCTTAGATAATTTTCTGAATGAAGGGTGCAGTGTGAGCCCCAAAGGGTCAGCAGCTTCCCCTAAAATTGATGGGACTATAGTTTAATTTTGATGATTATACTTAATCAATCGCTTTACATTATATTTGTCTTGAAGCATTGCGGTGCAAAAATTAAATTTCAATCTAAGGAGTCGGGTTTGAGGGTAGCCCTGCTAGAGATTAGGGTCAACCTGGGTAAGCAATAAAAAAGAAAATAATTTTTTCTTAAATAGAAATAAAGAGTGAAATTAAAACTATCTAATCAACTTTACATTAGTCCATACTAATAACAAACAAAAGCCGTATACATAGCACTTGTATGGTTTATTATGTTTCCCAAAGACACCAGATCAAAATTTTGAGCTAGCCATTTTATTTAGCATAGTTAGAAGGTCCAGTAACTATGGATTTGGGGATGAAGACCCCCCCCCCCGTATTCCCTGAGGAAAGGGGAGTAAGTTGTTCAGTTTGCTCATTGTTACATATAGGGTTATTGGAAAATACAAAAAAACATTTTCCAGGGGAGTTAATTTCTACACGAATAATTTTACGGGGAGAGGAAATTTCCCGGGAGAGCCGGGAATGTTCCAGGGGAAATTTTACCGCGGAGGATTTCCTGGTATGACTTGAAAACAGTCAGAAATAAAATATGACAACAAGTTTGTTCTAAATATACTAATAAGATCAAGATGAAAGCATTATTTACCCATGAGCCTAGCATAGATCTACTCCATACCCTTAAGCAACAATTGTCTAAGATTTGTCTTCGGTTATTTCAAAATTGTGTAGTTTTTAGGCAAGTTTCACATTTTTATTGGTCTTACTGCATCGAAATAAATGCATAAAACCAATTAGTTAAATTTAACGAGTCTTTTTGCTCGTAAAATTTCTAACTTTAGCGCCCTGTTGAATCTTTCACCCAAGTTTATTCTTTTGCATTTGGCACCTGCTACTAACAAAACTGCACCTGTTCGTTTGAAGTTGAATATAGCTCCTCTTTTAATGTTGAAAAAAAAAATTGTTTTTGGATATTTAGTCTAAACAATAGACCATAAAAAAAATTACGATTATGGTTCCATTTCTTTGGAACACAATTTTCACAGTATTAAAAAAAATGTCTGAAATTTTCTTTGCGCCTGACTTGGAATTAATTTATTTTAATACTTTTGGTATAAAAACCCAGATCTTAAAATAAAACTTCACAGTTGATCTCTAGAAAAGATGAAGGGAACAGCCGTATTAGTTCTAATTATTTTGATATGTAAGTTATATTTCCATATATATAGCAATAAGTTAACGAAATAATCTATAAAGATATACATCTTTCACGATGCATTAGCCTTTCATCGTTAGTTTAACTCGTGATCCTACAATCTCTTCCGCCCAGCTTCTATCTGTCAACGCTAACGAAAACCACTCATTTTTTAGATCCACTAATTCCTTAAAATTCCCCAAGAATGAAAAATATCCTCATCATCTTCTCCACACGTCAATGCAACCCTTTGCAGAGGCCGTTGTCCATAGATCTGAATCTTCCGTACTTCTTAGTTGTCCTCCTATAGCGGATCTTCCCTCAATGGTGTCTTGCGTCACCATGGAATTTAACTAAGGAGCTATTGGATCTGAGAAATTTGTATTTTTCGTTAGTGTTCTTTCTATATTGATTTGTACCCTCTAATAGATAGATTTAGAGTAAAGTTAAATTGAAGTGTCTTCTCCATTCCTAGAATAGGTCTTTCTCTCCTGGCATCCTCACCAGCGCTATCTGTTTTTTAAGGACATTTTAATGTAGTTCCCATATCAATAAGGTGCTGATTTTTCACTGGGAACTAGCAAAAGAAGAGAAGGAACCCCCGCAAGCGTCGTATCTTAGCCACTGGTATTCAATTACCCGATAATTGCGGGGGAAAGGTGAGGGGATGCTTAAACTTTCTTTGTTCCCGGGTGATTTATATTATTACTTGTTGTGTGTTTTTTGCTATGATTGTTTATTTAATTTCTGTTCGTTTTGGGTTTCATTTATTCTTTAATTGTAATTTCGAGTCGTTTTGAGTTTGAATTATAACAGGTATCTGTATTTCCTGAGCTTAAGTTCAAAATTTGCCTTTACTTTTTTTTGAAAAACTTATTTTTCGGAAAGTTTTTTTAAATTAATTTTTGTTCGTTTTTGATTGTAAAAAGTTTCAAGTTTTTATGGCATGGAGCGGGGGGGGGAGGTTGCTTACTGTCCGATTATTCTTGAATTTAAAAGACGGATCTAGAACTTTAGAACTCTTAAGAGCTGGACTAGAACCTCCAATTTCCAATCAAATGAGCCCTCTCTGAAGTTTATACGAGAATCCCTTCCTGCCCCTGGGCCCTGGGGGGTTTGTCGACGCCAGAGTTTTGTTACTTAACCTTTCAACTATTTTTACAAATGGTATTTTTAACCCTTGCATATCAAGCAGCTCTGGGGGAAAATAATAAAATATTGAAGCTATATAAGATTTATTCATTTATTTATGTTTGCACCGGTTATCTTTATGTTTGTAAAATATTTAATTTTAATTTCTGTTCTTTCGGGGTTTTGGGCTTCTGCAGTGAGGTGATACCCAAACTCTTGTTTGTAGTTATTTTATTCGATTCAAACTACGTTTGATAAAATGGCTGTCTCAAAATTTTGATTGGATGTGTTTGGGGAAAAGGTGCCCGTGAGAGGGGGGTTAGTTGCCTTCAAATCACTTTTGACTATTAAAAGGGCACTAGCCCTTTGAATTTCCAATCTAATGGGCCTTTTTTGAAGTTTCTACGGCACCTCCTTCTGTAAAAACCTTATATGCCCCCAGGGTATAACTTAAAACCCTTGCCTTGAGGGTTGTGGCGGAGTGTCCTCCTCAAAAACATATTATCTATCTGAAAATCAACTACGTGGAACAAAATTGGAAGGCTAGTTGCCCTCCAATCATTTTCGACTATTAAAAAGGGCACTAGAACTCTCGATTTTCAATTGAATTAGCCCCCTTTGAAGTACCTAAATTTTGTTTGTAGTGAAACTATATTTGTCTTGATCAATCTTGGAAAGAACTAATAAATTAATATTCCCCTTCTTTAACTGCAAAAACCTAAAGCCTTCTGCGTCATTGGCGCTTCACTGAAAACGAATTACTCGTATATTACAAATTTATTCTTTCCCAGTTTTTACAGCATTGAAAATCAAAATAAAAATTACAGTGAAAAAAAAAATCTTGAACTGATGGATCTTTCAACAATTAACAACATTATATATCTAATATTGAATTTGATTTCGTTATACTTTCCAAGACTGTTCAAGACTCACATAGTTTTCAGTTAAGCGCCAATGATGCAGTAGGTTTTAGGCTTCTGCAGTGAGGCGATATCCAAACTCTTGTTTGTACTTATTTTTATTTGATTCAAACTTGATTTACAAATTCATTTTAAATTTAGCAAACTATTTTTTTTTCGTTTTTAGCTTGATTTCCATATTCAATCTAAGCATTACTCGCTTTAAGATCTATTTATTCATTTTTATTATTACTTGTTGTGTGTTTTTATTATGATTGTTTATTTAATTTCTGTTCTTTTTGGGTTCCATTTATTCTTTAAATCTCTTTAAATCCCCCCAAACATTTAAGATGTTAAATCCCCCCCCCAAGCAATTAGTTGTTTGAGGGGATTTTAAATTTTACTGTTGAATTGGAAGAGAATGAAAAACTTCCTTTTCTTGATGTTCTTCTTTTGAAAAATCAAAATAGTCTGAATTTTAAAATTTACAGAAAACCGACAAATAACAACAGATTCTGTCTCATAGTTCCGGTCACGGTCGCCAAGTGAAAATTGGTTTGATCATTCCTTTAACTGATGGGATCCTTAGTATTTGCTCTCCAAGTTTGTTGAGGAGGAGTTGTTTTTCCAAGGAAAATATTAATAAGCAACATGTATCCAGAATGGTTAATTAACCAGACTTTTTCAAAAAGAAGAAAAAGGTTTCTAGAGATTTCTATGGAAGTCTTGGAGACAGCTTGGGAGAAGGATGCTTTTTTTGTTCCTTATCATATGTACCTGGGTTAAGTGAAAAACTTAAAAGAATTTTACAAAGCAATGGTCTAAGGGTAGCTTTAAAGAGTAATAATACTTTGGGTAGTTTTCTAAATTCTGGGAAGGATCTAACTTCACTGGGGCAACAAAGTGGGGTTTATCAGATCCCATGTACTTGCCAAAGCTCATATGTAGAACGTACTAACCAGAGTTTGGAAATGAGATTATTACAACATAAAGATTCTATTTCTTCGGCTTAAAAGCAAGATTCTAAGTCTGAAGATTTTACTTCAGCCCTTTCAGAACATATTTTTAATTTTCCGGACCATTTTATTTTGTTCGAGAATCTCTCTTTGATTTCTATGGATCGAGGTTTAAAGAAAAATTTTCGTGAAACTCTTAAATAAAGAAAATCTTATTCAAGAATATTGCTTTGAATCAAGATACAGGTATGACATTTATTAAAATATGACAATGAACGCTAAAGAACCGAATCCAAGAAGGTCAAAGAGGCTAGTATCCGCCTTTGCTTTGAAAAGAATTAAAGATTTATACAATATGTAGTTTTATTTTATTTTGTATATAAACTTTTGTTTTAAATTGTTTTAGTTTAGTTTTACTACTGATGACGGTCACTGTATATGTGACCGAAATATCTGGTATTTTTTGTGAATTTTCTATACACTGTCTATTAATAAGGATTTTAACCCTATTTTGAACTTTTATTTTATCGATTTGAAATCAGACTTAAAATCTGATATGTTTGATGTATCTATGGGTATCAAAATCCCATTTTGGAAAATTTTAGTTACCATTGAGCCGAGTCGCTCCTTACTTACAGTTTGTTACCACGAACTGTTTGATTTTAAAAGGTATTTGTACCTACTGAGCTTAAGTTTAAAACAGCCTTTACTTTTCTCTGAAAAACTTATATTTGAATTTTTTTTAATTAATTAAAGTAAGAATCAAATACGTACCTTTCAAAAAGTAAAGAGATTAATATAAATCAGGCAGACAGTTTAATATGCAGATCTGCATTAATGTTTGTTTTTTTTACAGTCTTTGCCGCAGGTGCACTTGGTGCACCATTCAAAACCGTGAAGAGGATTGGACAGATAGTAGATTCAATTGAAGTAATTGATAAAGCAGTGGAATCTGCAAGTAAATTATGGGACTGGATTACAGAATGGTGGTTCTGGGGAAAGTTGCGAAATGTTTTTGGCTACTAATAAACACTGCAAGAACTAAGACTAGTTGGCCGATTTGGCGGAAAAGAGCCTTCGGATTACAAGAATACCAGGTCCATACACTTAGGTATCACAAGATCAAAGGATGAAACTTAGGGAGAAAGAGATATGGAAGTCGAGCTAAACAAGCAGCTGAAAAAAAGAGCACTACGAGAAAAACGAGGACGCTGTCGAATTGAGAGAAAAACAGGATGAGAAGATGGCAGCTTTTAATAAACGTTAAGTTTTAGAAGATATGCCAACGACGAGGGTATCAGAGTTCTACTACCATATCTGCTTCAACGAGAGTTAAAAGCAAGCACAAAAACAATGAGACTTGTCGACTTAAAAACCATCAAGTCGGCATCACGCCACAGAAAAAACAAAGCAATTGCCAACGTTGTTCATACCGGTATAAATTTCAACTTAGGTCAATTTTATGTCCACATCTAACGTTAGAAGGTACTTGGCATATCTGCAACAATTCGGATGTAAAAATGGTGGGCAAACAAAAACTGGAATGTTCAGGTATGATTGCTCCTGCTCTTAAAAAAATGTATCTAAGATATTTTTAAATGTTTAATGTTTTTCTGTCTCTGTTCTGATCTTAATTATAGCTTGATCACAACTTAAAAAAAGTCCTTGGTTTTCAAAATTTTACAAAAAAAGAGGAAGCACTTTCAAAACTATGTTCATTTACGAATTGAGCTTATGTTTTAAATTCCTCCTAGCTAATCTTCTGCTATTCAGTTTCTTTTCTTAATGCCTTAGATCGCTTTTGTCACTTACGACAACATAACAGAAATTATTGCGATAATACTTAAGTAATTTTCACCCTGCCAATCTAGGGTGCTTCAAACCAATTTATTTGAAAAAAAAGTTTTTTTTTTAAAACTTGCTAAAAAAAAAAAAAAAAAAAAAAAAAAAAAAAAAAAAAAAAAAAAAAAAAAAAAAAAAAAAAAAACTGGGACCGGTAATTTCTTTGAGAATACATGTTTGAATATCATTCTCCAGAAAATCTAGAAGTTCAGTAGAATAAATTTTTAGTTTTTTTTTTGCCTAGATCTCCTGTATTTAATGACAAAATTCCCATGCATGTTTGCATGGAATAAACTTCCGGTAAATTTCTGGTGCTGTATTAACACACACAAAAATTTCAGGATTTTGTCAGCTTTCACGGTCTTCGTATTATCAACGAAGAATCAACAAGGATTTTGTGCTTTATGCTAGAACAGGAGATGAATGCTTTTCAGAGAGTTCATGTGCATCATTGGCAGAGCAAGTATCAGTCACGGACTATTCCTATCCCGCAATTAACCCCGACAGATAATCAATCTGCAACTGCAATTGGTCGCCTCGTTCGAGGGATAGTGAGGATTACTGACCCAAAATTAACAATTTATCTTGATAATGAAATGGCATGGTTTGACCAAAAAACCCGTTCAAAAATTTTTGAGATGAAGTTTTTTGAGATGATGCATCAGGCACTTTCTACTGTAGGAAAATGTTGTTTTATCAGGCTTCTTGAAGCAATGATAAGAGAAAATGTTAAGGAATTACACCGACGAGTGCAGGCTCTGGCAGGCGACAAAAGTTGGAAAGAACTTGAAGATGCGCTTAAACCAGCTACTGAAGAAGAAATAATTGGTGAGTAAAGTTTAACATGAGAGTCAAAGCCGTTCCTAGCGTTGGTGTTGCTTGGAGCAAAAATTAATTACAGCGTCCCCTTCCGACTAAAAATTTCCATGTTACGGATGTAACTCAGAAGCTCGGTGACCTGCACAAAAAGCTTTCTGCAGATGCATTTTGTAATATTGGCCCTGACCACCGGTCTTTTACAGTTCTTTTCTTAGTTTAATTTAATTGCTAGTGTTTGTTGAGTTCTGGAAGATTGGAAGATTTGGGCTAGTGTTTGGAAGATTTTTATGGTAAGCGGAGTATGCAATGGATAAATTTAATTTCCTTTATGATTTGTTCAAAAGGGATAATACCAAAATCAGTCCTGGGGAGTGCAAGTCCTGGGTGGGATATAGTTGGAGCATCCGAAAAACTGCTTTGATGGCACGGTTTTGGACAGATTTTAATTTATTGTTAACTGAAGGATATTTGTTGCCCCAAAAAGATCCGCAGTATGAGATTTATGGGTAAATAAAAGAGTAATAAAGGGTGACAAGGATATTAGGAGAGAGAAAATTATTCACACGATTAATAATACTTACCTGTTGCAAGATTACGGCTCTGATGCAGGAAACTTGTGTTGCAAATGATAGAGAGGGGTCTATGTGGACACCAAGAAACTTGGCAACTTCGACCTGCGGGAGGAGATTGGTGGAATATTTTAGGCCAAGTGCTTGCTGAGCTTCATTTTTCGTAAGGGGTTCGAAATAGTGCAACCTGACTTTTCTTGCTGCTAATGGTCATGCAGTTAACGAGACACCACTCCCGTACTCTATTCAGAAGTACTTGAGCTGAGGTGACGACGGATGGTAAATTAGGGCCGGTGATGAAAAAGTTGCTATCGTCAGCAAAGAGTACTGGGTGCACTGTTGGACCCAGGTCCATAACCAAATCATTAATATAAAGGAGAAAAAGTATTAGACCAAGAACAGAGCCCTGTGGGACACCTTCCGGACAGGTAGGGCTGCGAGGTCAAGCCACCGAGACTCACACTCTATACTCTGTCAGAAAGATAAAAGCGGAACCATGAGAAAGGAATTCCACGAATCCCTATGTTCTTGAGTTTACTTAATAAAACTCAGCGATCAACAATGTTAAAGGCCTTAGAAAAATCCAGAAATAAGCCAATTACAGAATTTTTAAGGTCAAGTTGGGAATGTATAAACTGTGTGGCGTCGATTAGAGCATGAGCAGTTGAAAATTTGGAACGGAAGCCACATTAATGAGAAGATATCAACGAATCTGAAGGATTAAACCCAAATAAAAAGGGAGAAAGACCTCGGAGGATAATTCTCTCTAGCACGTTGGATATATCTGGGAGAAGTGAGATTGGACGATAATTACTTATCTCAGACTAATTCAGCCTTTTTTATGAAGTGGGATAACAATTGCTGATTTAAATATTTCCGGGAAGACTCCATTGATCATAGACAGGTTTGCTATGTGCACAATGGGTTCACAAACATAGGAAGATGCGGTCCTAATAAGATTATTACTTATGCCAAAGAAGTCAAGGGTACTACTATTAGAGAGAGATTCGATAACTTGAAGCACCTCTTTATTATCAGTTGGAGAGAAAAACGTGGATCTGGGATTCTTGCTAGGGCAGTGTGGCCAGATCGTGAACAAAAAAATAAGCCGCAGCCTTTGAAAAACACGCCAAAAATAAGCCAGACAATTTTTTGCCCAAAATTTAACTTTACTTTTAATGGTGTCCAAGTTTTGACGGCCGTTTTATAGAAATATTGAAAAAAACTACGTTTTCTAAAGAGTTAAAGAGGCTGAGTTACAAGGTCGAACCTTAAAACGTACAGGGATTACGAAGCAAAGTTGGGGGCTGCCGCCCCTCAAACCCCCCGCTTTCGCAGCCTTTAAATATAAAAAAAATTTCTTTAAACTGAAAGTAAGGAGCGACATTAAAACCTAAAACGAACATAAATTATTCCGTATATGAAAGGGGCTGTGCCCTCCTCAAGCCTCGCTCTTTACGCTAAAGTTTTTATTGTTTAAAAAAAAGAGTTGTGAGAAAGTCAAACTTTAGCGTAAAGAGCGAGGCGTTGAGGAGGGCACAGCCCCTTTCATATACTGAATAATTTCTGTTCGTTTTAAGTTCGATTAACTCTTTAGAAAACGTAGTTTTTTTCAAATAATTTCTGCACGTTTTCGTACAGTTTATTACTTATCAAGATAAAGTCGGAAGAGGATGAAATTTTGCAAGTTTCTTAGTTTGAGCTTGGGCTACAAAATGCGATTACCGCCGTCTCTCTGCGACCTCTAGGACCTGAAATCGCTTAACATTGTGGTGGGTCGCCTCTTTATAGAGGCACAAGTGTGCCTCCTTGACTCACCACTATTCAGGTCCTTTGATCCTACTGGCATTATCCACCTTTCAATTCGTTCCCTGGTTTGCGGAAATTCAGTTCCAATGTAGAGATTATTTTGAGGCTGCATTTAGTAGAATTGCGATAAACCGCTACCCCATGTGGAACTCTAGAGACTTAACAGAAATTCCCGCGCGCTATGTTCAGAAAATGCTTGACCGTGCTTACTTTCCTGTCCAACAGTTCGGGGAAAATTATTGACGAGGACGCCCACCGGCTCGATTTCTCCTGTGTTAGTTCGAGCACTGTCCGTGTGTGCGCCGCAATTTCTGTATCCCATAATTTCACTGAGTCGGACCTCCGATTACTATAATGATACTCTGTGACCCAATGCGTTTTAATGTCAACATTTCGATTCAGTCAGAGGTTCTTTTTGGCGCAATAGAGTTATTGCCAGAACAAATTCTTAAAATTGTGTACCAGCCCTTATGTATTGGTTGGATATAATGATGCATTACTTAATAACGACCTTAGCCCGCAGACAAAAACAAAAAAGATCATTATTTCATTGGTTTATTATCACATAGATACACAAACGAAAGTCAGATCATTGGATATTATCACATATAGATTCATAAAATTATGGAAATCACTTTGTGTAAAGTCAAAGCTTTGGATTAAATTCCTTTTCCCAATGCTAAATGCGATGCTAAAACGCCCTTAAAGGGCTACGAAAGGTACACAAGGAACACAATCGTAGTTTTGTCTTTATCACAAGTCCATTCCAGGGTCATAATTGGCTATCACGAACCACAATACGTCCCTGGGACCAAGAACAAATAAGACTGAGTAGAATCTCCGTCTTTGGTCCATGAACTGACTATTGGATAACCCGTAAAATCTGAGCCGAGGTGGAGCCAACTTGAGAACTGGCTGAGCACTGAGTTGATGGCCGTCTACTTTCCCTCATCGCCGCCGCGCATTTGCAGGGAAAAGACCATAGCAGGCCTCCAGGCGTGAATGATAAGTGTAATCAAACACTTTCACTTGTTCTCACGCAATTTTTCTTCTCCGGGGCTGTACTGCGAAGAGCTAGTTGTTGAGGTAACGAATTGTAATGTTCCGCGCCAGCTCCACCTCCGCTTAAATTCGCCAGGTATCAGCCGTATTTTATTCGACTCCGCATGGTTGTAGTATCGAGATAGGGAGACGAAGGTTCTTAGTCTTTATTTGTTCTTGCTGGGACGGATCTCCAGGTTCCTGTTTGATGAGCCACATTTTAACGAAGTCCGAACACTCCACCACTTTAAACATGGAAGGGAAGTATCGTGGGCCAGATTGGGAATGACACGCGTTATAAATTTCGATACTTTTACGTAAGACAAACTAAGAATTGAATTTTGTTGCTGTGCTGCGAGAGCCAACTCACTCATCGATTTCAGAAGTTTACAACTTATCATAATTATATTGACCTTTAGCGCAAGATAGCTGTCCGAACTCTGGCTGCCAGTCATTGAGTGAGGGCGTACCTTTTAAGGCGCTTTATGACGGGAAAACTAAAAAAAAAGTGGTAGATTGGAAAAAAAAATGCTCCAGGGTGGAATTTTCGGTGATTAAGAATATCCGTCTTTCATAGCCCTTTAAGATTGACCAAATGCCTCTAAGATGTCACTGAGTTCATCTTCTTCCCTGTCAGCGTCAGGCGCATCAGCTCTGCCACATCGTCCACTGTCAGACGCATTTTCAGCTCCATTTTTCGAATATATGGAACTGTTGAACGAAGTCATTTTGGCCGATGGTACGAATGACGAACAGCAGTGGCCACTGACAGACATCCACAGTCGAAAAATCAAAATTGCGTTTAGGATTGGTAAAAGCATTCTATTCCGAAGCTTTGACTTTACACAGTTCATCATAGAAAACGCTCTCTCAACGACCGCGTTGCTGATAGGCAAACTCAGCAACGACAATGCCCACTTTGCCAAATCCTGAAAGACTGGCTCTCCAATAGGGTCGCGAAACTGAAGCACGTGGACCCAGAACTCAGAGGAGTCTTTTGGAAGTTCTCCGCCACAATGTTCATTCCAGTCAACCTCGAGCAGGCGTCTCCACTGGTTTTCCATGTCTCCAAATTCTGTCACTGGAATCACACTAAGAGGTAGGTCGGCGAATCTGGGTCTAGTCTGAGATAAACATATTGTCGGAGAGAGAATTCTCAATTTCAGAAGGGAATCAATGGCAAGAGGTAAACGTTTCAGAACTGACCTTGCAGCCGTCTTGAGAAAGCCGTGACAGCGAAGCTTTATTTCCTCTTTCTTCTCGCTTGGAAGATCAGCTTCGCTGAGTTCAGAAAGAAACAAATGCCCAAAGTCTACCTGGTCGACAGGAAGGTAGTAAATTAGAAACTCAAGGTTGACGTTAAGGGACACTGCAGACGGTCGAAGGATCCTGCGCAGGATGCACATGACCAAATCTTTCAGCTCTTGAAATAGACGAAATTGGTCTACATTCGAATGTTGAAATAGTATGTTCACCCTCTGAAAGTCGGCCAATAGCGGTTTCAGAAAGACAATGTATAGACGGTTGCACTTATCACTGTACATTTCGTATAAAGTTCTTGCAGTATAGCACCGCTCTTTTTCCTTGGCGATGCGGAAATGTGTTGTCAGTTCGAGGTATTGCTCATCAACTCTACACACTGCGGTGTATCGCGACAACCAGCGTGAACTTGAAGGGGCCACAATTTTAAGGGGCGAATTTCCATGATTTATCAGCCTATATATCTGGCCGTACGCTTCCCTTCGCAACGGGCTTACGCTAAACCACTTGTACGTTTCCGAGAGCATAAATTCTAGGTTGCTCGGCAACTCTTCCACCGCCTCGGAAGCGCACAAGTGCAGAGAGTGGCAAACACATTTGAAAAGCTGAAGGTGGGGTAACCCATCTGCTTTCAGCAATGTAAATAGAGAGTGATTTGCGCCACACATGTTATTTGCCCCATCAGTACCAATACCAATCAGGTTTTTGAGAGGTACTTTGCACTCTGCAAGAAATTTTGTGAGTTCTGCGTGGAGTATAATAGCTGTAGTTGATGGTACTTCAACCATTCCTAACGCAGTACACACTATCTTTTTCAACTTCGGGCTGTAATATCGAATGCAAATACACATGAACTTCATTGTAGAGACATCAGTTGACTCATCCAGTATTAGAGAGTACTTACCATCTCCAATGTCAGCCACTATCTCCTTCAGGGTTTCAGGTCCAAGCACATTCTTAATGAGAGCGGAACATTTAGTTTTTTTTAGCCTCACCGATTCACCAATAAGCCCAGGAAATAAGTCTTTGATGATAGTAGAAAGATGGTCGATTGTTCTCACCGATGAGTGACAGGCTACATGAGCAGCCAAGACCAGCTCCGCTTTCCGCGAAGCCAAGTTCGTCGACGTGACTCCTAGAAAATTAGCATTAATTATTCGTGATTATTTCGGCTATGTTTCATAACCGATTATTTCGGCTATGTTTCATAACTTTACTCTGAAAGGGGATGTGGTTGGGGGGGGGGGGAGCAAAACTTCCGTCCGGATTTTCCCCATGAAGGAAAAGTCACAGGGGGATGAAATGTTGCATGTTCCTTGGTTAGGACATGACCTACAAAACGCAGCCCTCCCCACCTCTCTGGGACCAAAGATCGATTAACACTGTTGTGGTATGCCTCTTTACAGAAGCACAAGTGTGCTTCCTTGGTTGATTTTAATGGCTGGTCCCCGAACTCCGATTGGGTCCCCCATACGCAAAATAACGGGCCACTGGCTATTAATCATTATCAAATTCTGTTGAGACCTAATGGTAGATACTCTTGGTTGAATGACGTATTTGAGGGCCTCTCTAAAAATACACAAAGAACTCAAGATGGGGTTAAGACTTCCCAACGAAACACACACTGGACATTGGGCCTTATTGCTATTATTTGAAAAAAAATACGTTTTGTAAAGAGTTAAAGAGGCTGAGTCAAAAGTTCGAACCTTAAAACGTACAGGGATTAGGAGATACAGTTGGGGGGCTGCCGCCTCCCAAACCCCCCGCTTTCGCAGCCTTTAAATAAAAAAAAGTTTTTTAAACTGAAAGTAAGGAGCGACATTAAAACTTAAAACGAACAGAAATTATTCCGTATATGAAAGGGGCTCTACCCTCCTCAACGCCTCGCTCTTTACGCTAAAGTTTGACTTTCTCACAACTCTTTTTTTAAACAATAAAAACTTTAGCGTAAAGAGCGAGGCGTTGAGGAGGGCACAGCCCCTTTCATATACGGAATAATTTCTGTTGGTTTTAAGTTTTAATGTCGCTCCTTACTTTCAGTTTAAAAAACTTTTTTTTTATTTAAAGGCTGCGAAAGCGGGGGTTTGGGAGGCGGCAGCCCCCCCAACTGCATCTCCTAATCCCTGTACGTTTTAAGGTTCGAACTTTTGACTCAGCCTCTTTAACTCTTTAGAAAACGTAGTTTTTTTCAAATAATTTCTGCATATTTTTGTACAGTTTATTACTTATTATTGCTTGACTAACTGTTAGCTGATCGTGTCAGGAGTTAAAGTTGGCGGGCTGCCACCCCCCAAACCCCCTGCTCTTTAAGATTAAGGAGGCACACTTGTGCCTCTTTAAAGAGTTCTTCTGGAGACGCCTGTTGAGCCGAAGGATTTAATAGATTGGATTTAAAATAGAAACTGAGTTTCTTTTTTAAACTTTAAATTCAATATGTAAAAAAATTTCTCTGACGGAGAAAAGAACCCGGGTCTTCCGCCTGACAGTCAGGAGTAGTGACCACTGTACCAAAGAAACGTTACATTATTTTTATTCTGTGCGATGTATTTTTGACGCAAGGAAATCCCCACAAAACTTGATATTTGGTTTTTGGAAAACAGGGAAGGAGTGATCAGATTGAGCCGAAATTTCGAGGATAAGCTTCCAGGCCCCAGGAAAGCTTATCCTCTAAATTTCAGCCCGATCGGACAACGTTAAAGGGGGGCTGTGGTGGGAAAATTTAACGTGGGCTCTTATAGGAAAACGAGGTTTTTCGTAAATGTAAATTCGGGGGATAATTTTTTCGGTCTGAAAATATCAAAAGGCCCTAACAGGTCAAATTCCGCTTCGAATGAGTCCTCATTCACCCGGATTTGTTGCCAACTGTGGCCTGTAGGCGTGGCTAATAAAAAAAAGAGAAATGAACTTTAAGTGGCTATATTTGGTTTTTGGAAAACAGGGAAGGAGTGATCGGATTGATCTGAAATTTCGAGGATAAGCTCCTGGGCCCTAGGAAAGCTTAACTTATAAATTTTAACCTATATTTTTAACGTTGCCCAATCGGACAACGTTAAAGGGGGGCTGTGGTCGGAGGGTCGAAACTTCCGGCCCACTTTTACCCATGAAGATAAAGTCGGAGGGGGTAAAATTTTGCACGTTTCTTAGTTGGAGCTTGGGCTACAAAATGCAATCACCGCTGTCTCTCTCCGACCGCTAGGACCGGAAATCGCTTTACATTGTGGTGGGTCGCCTCTTTATAGAGGCACAAATGTGCCTCCTTGACGAAGTTTCGGAGGAGTGCTACAAAGACCACTCTTTCTGGTAGGTGTCTTGATGACAAGAACGTAGGGACCCCCCTATTGTTAAGCCATGCTCAAAAGAAAAGTACTCACCACATTCAGCGACTGGTTTCTGTATTTTCAGACTTGCTGCCTTCTTCTCATGCTTTTTCGATTTCATGTGCTGCTCAATATCATGTTTGTGAGCCCTAAGCTCTGTACCATTGCAGATTTTACACGATGCTTTTGTGTCATCACCTTGAACACGCTGAAGCCAGCCTTGGAATTTTGTATCTTTCTCCCACACAGACTGATATAGTCTTTCATAGCTCTTTTTCACAACTTTTATCATACTGGCTCTTGGTGTAACATTTCTTCCTTCTTCAGGTTCCTTGCTGCTTCCTTCATTTTGGCTTCTGGACACCATTTCTCCTGTTTCACTTTCAACACAATTTTGATTGTTTGTTTCAGTCTTTTTGTTAGGGTTCTGCATATTACTAGTAATTTTGGACGGGGCAGGCTTAACTACGTTAGTAGACCCTGAGGTAGCAATCTGGTTGGCTGAGGTAACAATCTGCTTGGCAGTAGATGCTTGAGGTATACGAAGTTTAGAAAGGGAGGTTTGAACCACCCTTTCTGGGACTAGGACAGGCTTAAGTACTTTAGTAGAGACTGAGGTAACAATCTGCTTGGCAGTAGATGCTTGAGGTACACCAAGTTTAAAAAGAGAGGTTTTAACTACCCTTTCTGGGACTAGTTTTGGTGTCGGACTGCCAGCATCTGAGTGACTGTTCACCACTTCGGAGGTAGAGCCCGCTACGTCTGGATCCACCAGTTCTTGGACTAATTTTGATTCTTTTAACAGCTCTGCCACTGTCTTAGACTTTGGTAGAACAGCTCGTTTTTGCCTGTAGTGGCTGGTGGCACTGCTATCACTGTCCATGCTGTCAGTCTCAGAGTCACTGTCATCTGACTCATCAGGTGCCACTGAATCTTGGGCTGATGAATCATTACACAAATTTGCCACTATTTTAACTTTTGATGGAACAACTCGTCTGTATTTGGTGATGGCACTGCTATCTCTCGTCCCTATACTAATTTCAGGTGCTGATTTGTCTATTAAAGCTCGTTTTGGCTCGGATCCACCACCATCAGCACCATCTGTTCCAGCACTGTCCAGTTCAGTTGAGTTGGAAGGCCTAGTAACAGTGAAAAAATATGAAATTTTTTTCTGCCCGTTTCCATCATATCCAGTTGAACGTTTCATTTTTATTTTCGCTAGGGGTGAATGACATTCAATCTGAAAAGAGTATAGAAAAATAAACTGAATCTGTTAGTTCATCTTGGAGTAAAAATTGACAATAAGGTCCAAGCTAAGCTTGTGCTTGTAACAATATTTGAATAATATATCCCGCCTATTATGACGACTTCTAATTACTAAAAGATGATTTTTTAAACATCTTGCAACACAGCTGGGTTATAGATTTACATTGCAATACTGACTTAAAGAAGTTTAATTTTTGATTTCAGAAGTTTAATTTCAGAAAAAACTCAGCCCTGGGTCAAATTTCACATTCAGGTCATCTTGCATGGAGGCTCTTGACTCGCGAAATGTCATAACTTAAATACCTTTCTCCAGGGGTTTTGTGGGGTCAAGTTACACTTGTAGTTGTGTTATTCCGACTGATTAAATCTTTTAAAAATTAATATTTTCCTGGTTAATTTTTATTATAAGCCCACCCAGCATGAGCAGTCTGGAGGAGAGTATGGAGGAGTTGAATTCGAATTTAATTGGAGATCAATCACCCCAGGGTTAAACTAGAATTCCTCCCCTCAAAATAGGAACAAATTGAATCCCAAACTGCAATCCATGATTTCAAACAGCTCTTAAAAAGGGAATTTAATGGATATGCCCAAGTATATGTTGATCGATCTTTAAGTGAAGAGGGATGTGGAAGTGGATGCTTTTTAAAAGAGCTCAGCCTATGCATAGTGAAAAAACACAAGGCAGGGACCAGCACATTAATAGCTGAAGTAGCTGCAATCAATTTGTGCTTAGAGACCCTAATTAAACTGAAACAGAGCAATAAACATATAGTAGTATTCTCTGACTCCAAATCTGCTCTCTATATCCTATGAAACACTACTTTTGAAACACTGGGCATAGGCCTACATCAAACCAAAGAAAACCTAAGCAGCCTTGGAAGATTAGGCTTTGTTACTAAATTTCAATATATACCTAGTCATCTAGGTAAAGAAGGAAATGAAAAAGCAGACAAGATAGCAAAGCAAGTAGCAAAAAGCCAAATGGAACCAGTGAAATCTCTAACTATAAGGGATACGACTAGATTATGACTAAAAACATTGCTTGAATTAAAGCCACCAAATTTATCCCCCTTTCCAACCAGTATACAATCAGTCTGGTTCAACTGCCTGTGTTCAAATATAGCTAACTTCAACCACCACTCTCTTTCATACAAAATAAAGCAGCCAAATGGAGAAGTTGCCAATAGCCCATTTTGCAGGTACTGTAAAAACACAGAAGAAACCCCTGAGCATATGCTATTGAATTGTAAAATCCTGGAAAGAAAACTGTCAATAGATCTAAATCTACAACACCACATATAGTAGGTCAAAATACTTTGACTATATTGAATTAGATAAACCCTACTATGATGTTACCTCACATTATTAGCTAATAGCTGATTTACATCTTTCCATATTCATCCACATTTTGAATATTAATAAGCAGTGTTTACAACAAGGCAGTTTACTATAACAGTAACATATTTTTTACAACAAGAGAAACTATGTAGCAAGGGATTATCTCATTCAGTAAAAATTGAATTCTCCCAAGAAGAAGTGTATGAACTTATCATGAGAAAAGAAGAACAAATTAAAGATTTGGATCTATTGTCAACCCAGCCCAGAAAGAAGAGGGGTCAATGATCTGATTTTCAGGACACTTGCCTTGATTGTCTACAGTTGATTGATTAAATTTAATATAACAATGAACCTTGTTTATTTCAAAATCTGAAAGGTTTTTTTCTAAATAACAAAACTATAGGATGACTTCCATAGTTGCTGTCTGTTAAAGGTAATGTCTCATGTTTAATTATCAATGTTGTCGTCAAGATTTGTAGACTATTGGCCAAGATTGATAATTCTGAAAATTAGTAGTGGTCAAGATTAAAGTCTCAGCTGCATGGTAAAGGACATACTGCATTCTAATCAGAGATACAGCTCAGATTAGGCACTGGCTAATCACTAGGAGTCTTACCCTATAGGCCTAGGCTACAGCAACAGTAACAAAGAAATCAGACATCAAAGCAAGGGTAACTCATCTACTTATCCTGCTCCTGTATTTATATATCTCTTTCTGATATTTTCATTAGTATTATATGGTACTTTATTACATATTAGCTATTAGCCTATATTATATATAACTAATTTCTCTAGTATTTAACTATAGGCTTATACATTGGGAAAAATGAATAAAAGTGAGTCTGAAACAAGATTGATTGCTTCAGGTTTGCTTATGTCACAAGCTGATGCTCATCACTGCTAAAAATGGGGGTGCAAACCAGTCATGTACACCAGCTATTTTTCTGTGGCATGTACCCAATTTGCTGGTAGCTAATGCATTGAGGTACACACCTCAATGCATTGGGTACCCCCCCCCCCATACCAGTTAGGGATTAATTGTTTTATGTACAACCATCAACATATAATGTACTCCTTCACCACTGTAGTAGTATACCACAAGATCTGTACCTCAGAATTTGATACCTACATCTAACCAAGTGTACTACTCCATATAGAGCATAGCAGGACCTACTCCATATATAGCATAGTAGGACCTATGCCATGTTTAATGTAGTACTGATTGTGGAGTGTAGCACTCAAATTCTTAGGTACAGATCCTATGGTGCACTACTGCAGGGGTGAAGTAGTACATTATGTTGATGGTAGTACATAAAACAATTAATATCTCCAACTGCCCCATAACAATTTTCACTTTTGCATGTATTCTGAGAAAACCAATGGCCAATTTGCTTCTTCCTTTGAGCATATTTAAACTGAAGTGATGCAAAGAAAACCTCAAATATAAATAGGCTAAATGTATTTTCTCAGAATAGACCTAGACAAAAAGTGAAAACGGGTATGGGGGTATCCAATATATTGAGGGCAGTACCCAATGCATTGGGGTGTGGACCCAGTCGGCTAGGCTGTGTACCCAATCTGTTTGTACAGAGATACAAACCACAGAAAATAGCTAGAGTGTACATGACGACAGCATGACGACTCCTGGACAACTCACATGAACTAAACAGTTAAACAGGATCTGTAGATGTTACAGACATGTCTGTTATGAGTTTGATTACTGGCGTTATTCTATACTGATAAGTAACAGCTAATATACTGTACCTTCAGCTGTAGTTCAACCCCATGACTTAATGGCTAATGCTTTTTATGCTGTTGTTACGAAGCCACGTGTCTCTTAGGATTTGAAAACTTCACCGCAGTGCCGCGGTTAGATTCGCATTTTGACCATAGAGTTAAAACGTGATTTTGACCTTTCGTGAGCATTCGTTCGTTCGTCCGTTCGAAAATCGGATGAATTGCCAAAAAATATAAATTCTTCCCGAAAAAGTAAATCACGCCAAGAAATAAGCCAGTTCAAAATAAAAATAGCCAAGTTTTAAGCCACAAGCCAGTTCCAAAATTTTCACGCCAGTCGCCAACAAAATAAGCCAGTTTGGCGTAAAATAAGCCAATCTGGCCACACTGTGCTAGGGTGTAATGATTCGGAGGGGGAACAGGAGTTAGCATTTGGAATATTGGTGAAACAATAATTAAAAGCACCCGGTACTGAAATTGGGTCAATTAATCTGCCACTGATGTCCTTAAGGCTAATAGGTATAGATCTTGAATTACTTTTTTTTTTACAGAATTTCATTTATTGTGTTTGCTTCCCGGATGAGTTTGGTATATGATTTTTTGTATTTTTTACAATTGGTTAGGTCAATAACGCTACTGGTTTTGCAACTTATATAGGTCATTTTTACGGTATGAAGAGATTATAATGGACATCCAGGGGCGTATATGGGTAGGTTGTCGGTTTGATTTGCGGACTTGGAAGGTTAAACTGAAAAGATCACTCAGTCCCTTTGTAAAACTATTTGTGGCTGAATTAACATCCTGACAATCCAGCCATGGACAAGTCAAAGGATTTCAAACAATTCGTGAACCGATTCATATTCACAATATTATATATTCTATTAGACGTAGGGATATTAGTTCTAGAGGGTTGAGTAGTTGATAGGGAGGTTAGGGAGAGATAGATTGGAAAGTGGTCTGACAGATCAGGGAATATTATTTGGAAGACAGATGGTTTTCCAAAGAAATGGATACAAAAATTTTATCAATTACAGTACCGGTAGACCTCATAGGATCAACTCTAGTAGGAAAAAGGATTGTTGGAAGAAGGCCACTTGAGGTAAATGTTTCAAAGAAGGTATCACCATCATTGTTATTGCTAACATTTAGTAAATTACAATTGAAGTCCCCAAAAACTATTGCGTTCTTTTGTGGTAAATTAATAAAACTAGAAAAGTCATGAAACAGATTACAAAAGAAAGATGTCGGAAATGAGGGTGGTTTATAAAACAATGCAAAAATAAAAGAATTGTCGTCAACACTTATATCTACAATTATTAAATAAATACATGTATTTTTTATAGGTAGCGAAAATAAGGATTCAAAGTGTAATAGCCTGGTGAATTTTAGACTTCACCGGATGTAAAGAAAAATGCCACCACAAGATTTGGTTAACTTTCTTTCAATATGAATTGCTTGAAAGCCAAGGAGGAAAAAATTCATTTGTATCATCAATTTCTGAAAGCCACGTCTCCATTATTCCAATTACGTCGAAAGAGCAGGAACCGATAATTAAAATTAGTCCACTTGTCTCGTATGCTTCTGATGTTAAAGCAAATTTCATTAAGTTTGGTCTCTTCCATTAGCTTAGGTTTTACATTTTTTACAAAATCAAAAGTGTCAAAATATTCACAGCTAATATGGTTTTAGGCTCTATCAGGGCTAGCTAACGGGCTGGTGGGCAAATTATTTTGGTCATCGTAATAGTTAAAAATAGTGTTACACAGTGATAAATTTCGTGAGTAACGTAAAATCTTGCATATTACACATCTAAATATCCATTGTGGTCAGAGTGTCATCGTTTGCTTGATTTGAATATTGAAATTCTTCTTCAGCCAACGAATTATCATTGGTGGTAATTTTGAACTGGGATGGATTGTTTGCCATTTTTTTCTTAGATTTCTTGCCTTTGACTAGGGCAGTTGCACCGATTTGATTTGCAGTTGAGTCAACAGGCTTAACTAGCTTCGATGTGTGGAATTTATGTCTTTTTTGATGGACGATAGTTGAGCTATAGCTGTGTGCAAGATTTCATCACCTACGAGTTTAGTGATAACTTTCTTCTTGAGAATATTTTTGGTTTCCTCAGCTCATTACTAACCTCGATTAAGTGACTGACTGTGAGATAAGTTTCAAGTCTTTACAATTCTTGGCAACTTTCACATGAATCTTTTGGAGGGCAGGCTACTGAAGTAAACTTAGGTAAGGGATGCGGGGGGCTGACTAATATCTTGAGCATGAACATTGTTTGTCTGTTTAGGAAATGATACTGTATTTGCATCTTCTACGACAACTCTTTCTTGGCCTCTACTGGGCCGATGGGGTGTAGGTTGCCAAGGGATTCTTACAGCTAAAACTGACTAGGGTAGGTACATTTTATCCGATGTTTTCAGGATTACGACTCGCTTTCGGTGAGCCAGGCAAGATTGTTTTTGGAGGGCTAAGTGTCCCTTACGGTTACAATTTCTGCAGAAAGGGAGTAGGAATGGGTGTGCAGGCGCGCATTGGGCACCACTGCTGCCATCTATAATCGTGTCTAACGGGTCAGGATCACGTGTCTACCCGGGATATGTGACAATCATCAGATAAGGAAAAGATGACAGCTGTCAATCACCGGTTGGAATACTGTGATAACAAGGTGACATCATTAGATAAGGAAATTTCAACATTGGAATATTCTTATCAGAGAGTCGAAAATGCAGACAGGGCATGATATCTCTTGACCCAATTTCTTCAAGAGACAAGATAAATTTGAAAGTAGAAACTAAAATGGTAACGAATCTTAGGGAATGCTAACTCCTACTAAGAGATACATGTTATTTTTAATTTGGACGGTTCTCGACTGTGTTCAATATAATACACAATTACAATTTGAAAAGTGTTGTAAGATTCCCTAGCCCAGCCCCCAAGAGTCCCCCTCCCCCCAAATTTTTTGCCCCTAAAGAAGGGCCACCCCCACCCCAATTTTTTGCCCCCCCTCCATTTTAATACTTCTGTTTTTGCGCGATTGAGACACGGAAGGCCCCCCTCCTCCCAACTTTTTGTCCCCCAATTTTAATATTTTTTTTTGCAAGCATGAGACACAGAAGGGCCACCCCTCCCCAACTTTTTACTCCCCCTCCATTTTTTACACTTTTTTGCGCATTGAGACACAGAAGCCCCCTCCCACTCCCACCAACTTTTTGCCCCCCGCCATTTTTAATTCTTGTTATGCGCGATTGAGACAAAGAAGGCCCCCTCATCTCCCCAAGTTTTTGCCACCCCCCCCCCCCCCCCCATTTTCTTCATACTTTTTTCGCGTTTGAGACACAGAAGGCCCCTCACTCCTCACCCCCCCCCCCCAAATTTTTGCCCCCAAGCAAAAATACCAAATCTTAAGTTTCCAACAACACACACATGACATGAGAAGAAACATAGCACAGGAAGAAAGAAACGAAGACTTTCACACAATTAAAATCATGAACCAGCATATTTAAAAATACCAAATCATAAGTTTCCAACAACACACAGAGAGCATGAAAAGAAACCTAGCACAGAAAGCAAGAAATAACAGACTTTACCACAAGTAAAATAATGAAGCAGCACAATTAAAAATACCAAAACATAAGTTTCCAACAACACCCACAGGATATGTGAAGAAACCTAGCACAGAAAGCCAGAAACAGCAGACATTCACACAAATAAAATTATGAACCATCATAAATAAAAATACTTAAACATAAGTTTCCAAAAACACACAGACGACATGAGAAGAAACACAGCAAAGGAAGACAGAAACAACAGACTTTCACGCAAGTAAAGTCATGAACCAGCACAAGTAAAAAAAAACATAAGTTTCCAACAATAAACAGATGACATGAGAAGAAACACAGCAAAGAAAGTCAGAAACAACAGACTTTCACATAAGTAAAATCATCAACCAGCACAAGTAAAAATACCAAAACATAAGTTTCCAACAAGACACCGACGATATGAGAAGAAACCTAGCAAAGGAAGCAAGAAACAACAGACTTTCATACAAGTAAAATCATGAACCAGCATAAGTAAAAATATCAAATCATAAGTTTCGAAACAACACACACGTGACATGAGAAGAAACCCAGCGAAGAAAGTCAGAAACAACAGACTTTCATACAATTAAAATCGTGAACCAGCATTAGTAAAAATACCAAATCATAAGTTTCCAACAACACACACATGACTTGAAAAGAAACCTAGCAAAGGAAGCAAGAAACAACAGACTTTCCTACAAGTAAAATCCTGAACTACCATAAGTAAAAATATCAAATCATAAGTTTCTAACAACAAAAATATGACATGAGAAGAAACCCGGCAAAAGAAGCAAGAACCAACAGTCTTTCATGCAAGTAAAATCATGAACCAGCATAAGTAACAATATCAAATCATAAGTTTCCAACAACACACAGATGACATGAGAAGAAACCTAACAAAGGAAGCAAGAAACAACAGACTTTCACACAAGTAAAATCATGAACCAGCATAAATAAAATTCCAAATTATAAGTTTCCAAAAACATACACATGAAATGTGAAGAAACCTAGGAAAGGAAGCAAGAAACAACAAACTTTCATATAAGTAAAAACTTGAACAAGCATAAGTAAAAATATCAAATCACAAGTTTCCAACAAAACACACATGATATGAGAAGAAACCTAGCAAAGGAAGCAAGAAACAACAGACTTTCATACAAGTAAAATCATGAACCAGCATAAGTAAAAATATCATATCATAAGTTTTCAACAACACACACGACATGAGAAGAAACTTAGCAAAGGAAGCAAGAAACAACATACTTTCTTGCTAGTAAAATCATGAGCAAGCTTAAGTAAAATTATCGAATCATAAGTTTCCAACAACAAACACATGACATGAGAAGAAACCATGCAAAGGAAGCAAGAAACAACAGACTTTCACACAAGTAAAATCCTGAACCAGTATAAGTAAAAATACCAAATCATAAGTTTCCAACAACACACACATGACTTGAGAAGAAACTTAGCAAAGGAAGCAAGAAACAACAGACTTTCATACAAGTAAAATCATGAACCAGCATAAGCAAAAATATCAAATCATAAGTTTCGAAACAACACACACGTGACATGAGAAGAAACCCAGCGAAGGAAGTCAAAAACAACAGACTTTCATACAATTAAAATCGTGAACCAGCATTAGTAAAAATACCAAATCATAAGTTTCCAACAACACACACATGACTTGAAAAGAAACCTAGCAAAGGAAGCAAGAAACAACAGACTTTCCTACAAGTAAAATCATGAACTACCATAAGTAAAAATATCAAATTATAAGTTTCTAACAACAAAAACATGACATGAGAAGAAACTTAGCAAAAGAAGCAAGAACCAACAGTCCTTCATGCAAGTAAAATCATCAACCAGCATAAGTAACAATATCAAATCATAAGTTTCCAACAACACACAGATGACATGAGAAGAAACCTAACAAAGGAAGCAAGAAACAACAGACTTTCATACAAGTAAAATCATGAACCAGCATAAATAAAAATTCCAAATTATAAGTTTCCAAAAACATACACATGAAATGTGAAGAAACCTAGGAAAGGAAGCAAGAAACAACAAACTTTCATATAAGTAAAAACTTGAACAAGCATAAGTAAAAATATCAAATCACAAGTTTCCAACAAAACACACATGATATGAGAAGAAACCTAGCAAAGGAAGCAAGAAACAACTGACTTTCATACAAGTAAAATCATGAACCAGCATAAGTAAAAATATTATATCATAAGTTTTCAACAACACACACGACATGAGAAGAAACTTCGCAAAGGAAGCAAGAAACAACATACTTTCTTGCTAGTAAAATCATGAGCCAGCTTCAGTAAAGTTATCGAATCATATGTTTCCAGCAACAAACACAAGACATGAGAAGAAACGTAGAAAAGGAAGCAAGAAACAACAGATTTTCATACAAGTAAAGTCATGAGCCAGCATAAGTAAAAATATCAAATCATAAGTTTCCAACAACACACATGACATGTGAAGAAACCTAGCAAAGGAAGCAAGAAACAACAGACTTTCCTAAAAGTAAAGCAATGAATCAGCATAAGTAAAAATATCCAATAATAAGTTTCCAAACAACATGCACATGACATGAGAAGAAACCTAGCAAAGGAAGAAAAAAACAACAGACTTTCATAAAAGCAAAATCAAGAACCAGCATAAGTAAAAATATCAAATCATAATTTTCCAAACAACACACACGTGAAATTAGAAGCAACCTAGCAAAGGAAACAAGAAACAGCAAACTGTCACACTATCAAAATCATGAGCCAGCATAAGTAAAAGTATCAAATCATAAGTTTCCAGCAACATACATGACATGAGAAGAAACCTAGCAATGGAAGTAAGAAACAACAGACTTTCATACAAGTAAAGTCCAGCATAAGCAAAAATATCAAATCATAAGTTTTCAAACACACACACGTGACATGAGAAGAAACCTAGCAAAGGAAGCAAGAAACCACAGGCTTTCACACAAGAAAAATTATGAACCAGCATAAGTAAAAATATAGAATCATAAGTTTCCGACAACACACACATGACAAGAGAAGAAACCTAGCAATGGAAGCAACAAAGAACACACTTTCATACAAGTAAAATCATACCAGCAAAAGTAAAATAACCAATCATAAGTTTCCAACAACAGACACATGACATGAGAAGAAACTTAGCAAAGAGAAGCAAGAAACAAAAGACTTTCATACAAGTTAAATCATGAACCAGTAGAGGCAAAAATATCAAATCATAAGTTTCCAACAGCACACACATGACATGAGAAGAAACCTAGTAAAGGAAGCAAGAAACAACAGAGTTTTTATACAAGTTAAATCATGAACCAGCATAAGTATAAATATCAAATCATAATTATCAAACAACACACACGTGATATGAGAAGAAACCTAGCAAAGGAAGCAAGAAACAACATACTTTTATACAAGTAAAATCATGAGCCTGCATAAGTAAAAATATCAAATCATATGCTTCAAACAACACACACAAGACATGAGAAGAAACGTAGAAAAGGAAGCAAGAAACAACAGACTTTATACAAGTAAATTCATGAACCAGCATAAGTAAAAATATCAAATCATAAGTTTCCAACAACAAACACATGAAATGAGAAGAAACCTAGATAAGGAAGCAAGAAACAACAGACTTTCGCACAAGTAAAACAATGAACCAGCATAAGAAAAATATCAAATCATAAGTTTCCAAACAACATGAACGTGACACGAGAAGAAACCTAGCAAATGAAGCAAGAAACAACATACTTTTATACAAGTAAAATCATGAGCCTGCATAAGTAAAAATATCAAATCATATGCTTCAAACAACAAACTCAAGACATGAGAAGAAACGTAGAAAAGGAAGCAAGAAACAACAGACTTTCATATTAGTAAAGTCATGAACCAGCATAAGTAAAAATATCAAATCACAAGTTTTCAACAACACACACATGACATGAGAAGAAACCTAGCAAAGGAAGAAAGGAACAACAGACTTTCATACAAGTAAAACAATGAACCAGCATAAGTAAAAATATCAAATCATCTTTTTCCAAATAACATGCACATGACATGAGAAGAAACGTAGAAAAGGAACCAAGAAACAACAGACTTTCATACAAGCAAAATCATGAACCAGCATAAGTAAAAATATCAAATCAAAAGTTTGCAAATAACATACATGTGACATGAGAAGCAACCTAGCAAAGGAAACAAGAAACATTAAACTTTCACAATAGTAAAATCATGAACCAGCATAAGTAAAAATATCAAATCATAAGTTTCTAACAACACACACATAACATGAGAAGAAACCTAGCAATGGAAGCAAGAAACAACAGACTTTCATACAAGTAAAATCATGATCCAGCATAAGTAAAAATATCAAATCATAAGTTTTCAAACAACATACACGTGACATGAGAAGAAACATAGCAAAGGAGGCAAGAAACCACAGACCCTCACACAAGTAAAATCATGAACCATTATAAGTAAAAATGTCAAATCATAAGTTTCAAAATAACACACACATGACAAGAGAAGAAACCTAGCAATGGAAGCAAGAAACAACAGACTTTCATACAAGTAAAATCATGATCCAGCAAAAGTAAAATAACCAATCATAAGTTTCCAACAACAGACAAATGACATGAGAAGAAACCTAGGAAAGGGAAGCACGAAACAAAAGACATTCATACAAGTAAGATCCTGAACCAGCATAAGCAAAAATATCAAATCATAAGTTTCCAACAACGCAAACATGAGATGAGAAGAAACATAGCAAAGGAAGCGAGAAACAACAGACTTTCATACAAGTAAAATCATGGACCAGCATAATTTAAAGTATCAAATAATAAGTTTCCACCAACACACATATCACATAAGCAGAAACAGGAAGTCTGTTGTCTCTTGCTTGCTTTTTTAGGTTTCTTCTCATGTCATGTGTGTGTTGTTGGAAACTTAAAATTTAATATTTTTACTTATGCTGCTTCATGATTTTCTTGTATGAAAGTCTGTTGTTTCTTCCTTCCTTTGCTAGGTTTTTTCTCATGTCATGTGTTTGTTCTTGGAAACTTATGATTTGATATTTTCACTTATGCTGGTTCATGATTTTATTTCTATGAAAGTCTGCTGTTTCTTACTTCCTTTGCTAGATTTCTTCTAATGGCATGTGTTTGTTGCTGGAAACTTCTGATTTGAGATTTTTACGAAATCTTTTGTTTCTTGCTTCCTTTGCTAGGTTTGTTCTCATGTCATGTGTGGGTTGTTGGAAACTTATGATTTGATATTTTTACTTATGCTGCTTCATGATTTTAAAAGTATGAATGTCTATTGTTTCTTGCTTCCTTTACTAGGTTTCTTCTCTTGTCAAGTGTTTGTTGTTGGAAACTTGTGATTTGAAATTATTACTTATGCTGGTTCATTATTTTACTTGATTGAAAGTCTGCTGTTTCTTGCTTCATTTGCTAGGTTTCTTCTCATGTTATGTGCATGTTGTTGGAAACTTCTGATTTGAGATTTTTACTTATGCTGGTCCATGATTTTCTTTTATGAAAATCTTTTGTCTCTTGCTTCCTTTGCTAGGTTTATTCTCATGTCATGTGTGGGTTGTTGGAAACTTATGGTTTGATATTTTTACTTATGCTGCTTCATGATTTTACGTGTATGAAAGTCTGTTGTTTCTTCCTTCCTTTGCTAGGATTTTTCTCATGTCATGTGTTTGTTATTGGAAACTTATGGTTTGATATTTTCACTTATGCTGGTTCATGATTTTACTTGTATGAAAGTCTGCTGTTTCTTGCTTCCTTTGCTAGGTTTCTTCTCTTGTCAAGTGTTTGCTGTTGGAAACTTGTGATTTGATATTTTTACTTATGCTGGTTCATTATTTTACTTGATTGAAAATCTGCTGTTTCTTGCTTCATTTGCTAGGTTTCTTCTCATGTTATGTTCATGTTGTTGGAAACTTATGATTCGATATTTTTACTTATGCTGGTTCATGATTTTACTTGTATGAGAGTCTGTTGTCTCTTGCTTCCTTTTCTAGGTTTCTTCTCATGTCTGTATGTGTCGTTGGAAACTTATGATTCGATATTTTTACTTATGCTGGTTCATGATTTTACTTGTATGAAAGTCTGTTGTTTCTTGCTTCCTTTGCTAGGTTTCTTCTCATGTCATTTGTTGTTGGAAACTTGTGATCTGATATTTTACTTATGCTGGTTCATAATTTTACTTTTATGAAAGTGTGTTATTTCTTGCTTCATTTGCTAGGCTTCTTCTCATGTCATAAGTGTGTTGTTGGTAACTTATGATTTGGTATTTTTACTTATACTGGTTAAAGATATTACTCGTGTGAAAGTCTGATGTTTCATGCTTCCTCTGCTATGTTTCTTCTCATGTCGTGTGTGTATTTTTGAAAATTTATGATTTGACATTTTTATTCATGATGGTTCAAGATTTTATTTGATTGAAAGTCGGCTGCTTCTTGCTTCCTGTGCTATATTTTTTCTCATGTCGTGTTTGTGAGCAGTTGGAAACGTATGATTTTGTATTTTTACTTATGCTGGTTCATGATTTTACTTGTGTGAGTGTCTGTTGCTTTTTGCTTCCTTTGCTGGGTTCCTTCTCATGTCGTGTTTGTGTTGTTGGAATCTCGTGTTTTGGTATTTTTACTTGTGCTGGTTCATGATTTTACTTGTATGAAAGTCTGTTGTTTCTTGCTTATTTTGCTGTGTTTCTTCTCATGTCGTCTTTGTGTTGTTGGAAACTTATGTTTTGGTATTTTTATTTTTGATGGTTCATGGTATATTTGCTTTGTTTTCTTTGTTACTTTGTTTTTACTATGTTTTGGTATTTTTACTTATCCTGGCTCATGATTTTACTTGTGTGAAAGTCTATTGTTTCTTGCCTCCTATGCTATGTTTCTTCTCAAGTCATGTGTGTGTGTTGTGGGAAACTTATGATTTGGTATTTTAACTTATGCTGGTTCTTGATTTTACTTGTGTGAAAGGTGGTTGTTTCTCGCGTCCCTTTCTAGGTTTCTTCGCATCTCCTATTTGTGTTGTTGGAAACTTATGTTTTGGTTGTTCTAAATATAATGTTTCATGATTTTATTTGTGAGAAAGTCTTCATTTCTTGCTTTCTCTGCTAGATTTCTTCTCATGTCGTCTTTGTATTGTTGGAAACTTATGATTTGGTATTTTTGAATATGCTAGTTTCAGATTTTACTTGTGTGAAAGTTTTCGTTTCTTTCTTCCTGTGCTATATTTTTTCTCATGTCGTCTGTTTGTTTTTGGAAACGTATGACTTGGTAGTTTTACTTATGCTAGCTCATGATTTTACCTGTGTGAAAGTCTGTTGTTTTTGGCGTCTTTTGCTAGATTTCTTCACATGTCGGGTGTGTGTTGTTGGAAACGTATGTTTTGGTATTTTTAAATATGCTGGTTAATGATTTTACTTGTGTGAAAGTCTTCTTTTCTCGCATCCTGTGCTATGTCTCTTTTCATGCCGTTTGTGTTTTGTAATTTGATATTTTTACTTGTGCTACTTCATGATTTTACTTGCATGAAAGTCTGTTATTTCTTGCTTCCATTGCTAAGTTTCTTCTCATGTCATGTGTGTGTTGTTGGAAACTTATGATTTGGTATTTTTACTTATGTTGGTTCATGATTTTACTTGTGTGAAAGTCTTTTTGTTTCTTGCTTCCTTTGCTAGATTTCTTCTCATGTCGTCTGCGTGCATTTGGAGACTTATGATTTGGTATTTCTAAATATGCTGGTTTAAGATTTTATTTGTGTGAAAGTCTGTTGGTTCTTTCTTTCTAAGCTAGGTTTCTTCTCATGTCTTCTGTGTGTTGTTAGAAACTTATGATTTTGTATTTTTAAATATACTGGTTCATGATTTTACTCGTGTGAAAGTCTTTGTTCCTTTCTTCCTGTGCCATGTTTCTTCTCAAGTCATGTGTGTGTTGTTGGAAGCTTATGATTTGGTATTTTAACTTGAGGGAAAAGGTTGGAGGGGGGAGGGGTAGTGACGGGCCTTTTGTGTCTAAAACGCGAAAAAAGGTATTAAGAAAATTGAGGGAGGCCCAAAAATCTAGGGGGAGGGGGGCTTCTGTGTCTCAATTTTGGAAAAAAAAGTATTAAAAAAATGGGATGGGGGCCGAAAAGCTAGAGGGAGGGGGGGGGGCTTATGTGTCTCAATCGCGCAAAAAAATTATTCAAAAAATGGAAGGGGGGGTCAAAAAGTTGGGGGGGGCCCTTCTTTGTCTGACGCATGCAAAAAAAGTATTAGAAATCAGGGGGGACCAAAAAGATGGGAGGAGGGGGGTATTCTGTGTCAAAATCGCGCAAAAACAAAAGTATTAAAAAATGGAGGGGGGTAAAAAAAGAAGGGGGTTTGCCCTTCTGCGTCTCATGCATGCAAAAAAGTATTTACAAAATGGGGGGCTTCCAAAACAGTAGGAGAGAGGGGGACCCTTGGGTGTCGGGGCTGGAGGCCTTGGAGGTTGAGGTCCCTGGCAGGGTCCTTCTGTGTCTCAATCACGCAAAAAAACTATTAAAAACTGGGGGGGGGGGTGGAGGGGGATCCTTCGGGATTTGGCTAGGGGATCTTACAACACTGTTCAAATTGTACTTGTGTATTAAACTGAACACAGTCAAGAACCGCTTAAATAAAAAATAATGTCCATCTCTTTATATGAGTTAGCCTACCCAGAGATGCCTTACCATTGTTGTTTCTACTTTTAAATTTATCTTGTCTGATGAAGAAATTGTGTCAAGAGATATCATGCCCATCTGTATTTTCAACTCTGTGATTAGAATATTCTAATGTTGAAGTTTTCTTCTCTGATGATGTCACCTTGTTATCACAGTATTCCAACCAGTGATTGACAGCTGTCATCTTTTCCTTATCTGATGATATCACATGTCCCGGGGAGACACGTAATCCTGTCCCGTTAGACACGATTATAGATGGCAGCAGTGGTGCCCGTTTGCGCCTCCTGACCCGTACCTGCTAAAGGGTCTGACTCAAGGTATTCACTAATTGCGTGGCCTGTTTACCCACACTGAAGGCAAGACGGCTGGGAATGTTTTCAGTAATGCTTGCTGTGGCCGTGGGCCAGACATTTGGAGCATTCTAGGCGCTTAGGCTTATAAATTCTATAAAAAAGGGACATACCATACAAGAATATTTCTCTGTTTAGCTCAGCTTTGCAGGAAATGAGGATTGAACAACTTGGGTGAAGGACACCTTCTTTGTTTAAACTTAGCCTTTATCGAAGGATTTATGAGAAGGCCTGAAGAATCTATTAGTTAAGTTCGTATTTCCTCCACTTTTACACTGGTATCAACACCATAAACCACATACTTGTTTAACTTTTCCACTTCTGTTTTTGTGGCTAAAATTTTTGAGCCATCAAGCATTATTTCTTTGGATTTTGACAGGACATTGTCTGCCACCTGAGAAGGCATAAAGTAAATATCAATAGACTCGTCATGCTTGAAAACAAGTTCTATTAATTGTATTGATGTATCTATGGGTATTAAAATTCCGGTTTTTAGAGTTTGGGTTACTATTGAGCTGGGTCAGTCCTTACTTACACTTTGTTACCACGAACTGTTTGATCATCTTTAGATGTAGTGATACATTTGCAGGAGATGGCAGAGCAAATTCAAAAGTTGGGTCATCTGGAGATGAGAAAATCATCTTGGCTATTTGTAGGCCTATTGAAGAAAAATGATTTAGAAACTCATTACATATCCTTGTACCATCTGCAATTGTAACATCATTAACAGTCACTTCAGTTGGTAGAGTATTAGACCGCTGACCGATAACAATACGGATTATTTGCCAAGTTTTCAATGGGTTACTCTCAACATCCTTAAATTTCATACTAAAATGTTTTTCTTAGGCTCACGGAGAAGATTATTCAAATCATTACGAAAAGCACGGTATCGCTTTTTATTCTTATTAATTTAAAAAACTTTTTCCACAAAATAAATTTTTCAAAAAAAGTAAAGAACTTCATTCAACAAAAATTAGCAAAAATAAAATCAAATATTCAACCAAGTGTGAAACTACCACAAATTCAGCATCGATAAATAAATGACACCCAAAACAAACAGAAATTACAATAAAAAACCGAGTCAAACTCAAAACGAGCGGAAATCAACATAAGTAGCTCGCCAAATCCCTATGCCTTCCCAAGTTCAGAACAAAATTGGCACTTTACTGAAAAAATATAAATGTTTTAACTTTTATAACATTAATAAATCAAATAATATTAAAATTTTGATTACTAAATATCAGTAGATGTATGTTAAACTGACAATGCACATTCATTTGTATTTTTTCAATAAAGTGCAAATTTTGTTCTGGCCTTGGGAAGGCATAGGGGTTTTGCGCCCTACGTATGTTAATTTCTGCTCGTTGTGAGTTTGACTCGGTTATTATTGTAATTTTTGTTCTTTTTGGGTTTCATCTATTAGCAAGAAACAACAAAGAAACAGCTAAGTTTCTTCTCATGTCATGTGTGTGTTGTTTGAAACTTATGATTTGATATTCTTAAATATGCTGGTTCAAGATTTTATTTGTGTGAAAGTCTGTTGTTTCTTGCTTTTTGTGCTAGGTTTCTTCTCATGTCGTCTGTGTCTTGTTGGAAACTTATGATTTGTTATTTTTAAATATGCTGGTTCATGATTTTACTCGTGTGAAAATCTATTTTTCTTGCTTCCTGTGCTATGTTTCTTCTCATATCATGTTTGCGTTGTTGGAAACTTATGATTTGGTATTTTCACTTGGAGGAAAAACATGGAGGGGAGGGGGGAGTGAGGGGCCTTTTATGTCTCGAACGCGAAAAAAAGTATTAAGAAAATGGAGGGTGGCCCAAAAATTTGGGGGAGGGGGCCTTCTGTGTCTTAATTACGCAAAAAAAGTGTTAGAAAAATGGGGGGGCGAAAAGTTGGAAGGAGGGGGGCATTCTGTGTCTCAATCTCGCAAAAAAAAGTATTGAAAAATAGATGGGGGGTCAAAAAGTGGGGGGCGGGGCTTCTCTGTCTCATGCATGCAAAAAAAGGATTAAAAATCGGATGGACCAAAAAGATGGGAGGAGGGGGCCTTCTGTGTCACAATCGCGCAAAAACTAAAGTATTAAAAAATGAAGGGGGGATTCAAAAAGTTGGGGGGTGGGGTGGCCCTTCTGTGTCTCATGCATGCAAAATGTATTTAAAAAATAGGGGGCGTCAAAAACAGTTGGAGAGAGGGGGACCTTGGGTGTTGGGGCTGGGGACCTTGGAGGTTGAGGTCCCTGGGGGGGGGTCCTTCTGTGTCTCAATCGTGCAAAAAAGCTATTACAAAACTCGGGGGAAAGTTGGGGGGATGGGGGACCCTTGGCTAGGGGATCTTACAAAACTGTTCATATTGTACTTGTATACTAAACTGAACACAGTCGAGAACCGTCCAGATAAAAAATAATATGTTATTTTTGGAATACTTGTTATCACAGTATTCCAACCAGTGATTGACAGCTGTCATCTTTTCCTTATCTGATGATATCACATGTCCCGGGGAGACACCTGATCCTGTCCCGTTAGACACGATTATAGATGGCAGCAGTGGTGCCCCGTTTGCGCCTCCTGACCCGTTCCTACTAAAGGGTCTGACTGAGGGCATTCACTATTTGCTTGGTCTGTTTACCCACACTTAAGGCAAGACGCATGGGACTCTTTGCAGTATATTTTATCTCTTGACAGGAGTTAGCCTCAAGGAGATACCTTACCATTTTTGTTTCTACTTTCAAATTTATCTTGTCTCATGAAGTAATCGTGTAAAGAGATATCATGCCTATCTGTATTTTCAACTCTCTGATAAGAATATTCTAATGTTGAAATTTCCTTATCTGATGGTGTCACCTTGTTATCACAGTATTCCAACCAGTGATTGACAGCTGTCATCTTTTCCTTATCTGATGATATCACATGTCCCGGGGAGACACCTGACCCTGTCCCGTTAGACACGATTATAGATGGCAGCAATGGTGCTCCGTTTGCGCCTTCTGACCCGTTCCTACTAAAGGGTCTGACTGAGGGCATTCACTATTTGCTTGGTCTGTTTGCCCACACTTAAGGCAAGACGGATGGGACTCTTTGCAGTATTTTTTGGTGTGATCTTGGGCCAGACAATTGGAGCATTGTAGGGGCTTAGGCTTATATTTTATATAAAAAGGGACATACCGTACAAGAATATTTCTCTGTTTAGCTCGGCTTTGCAGGAAATAAGGATTGAACAACTGGGGTGAAAGACACATTCTTTGTTTAAACTTAGCCTTTATAGAAGGATTTATGAGAAGGCCTGAAGAATCTATTGGTTAAGTTTGTATTTCCTCTACTTTTACACTGGTATCAACATTTTTCATTTATAGATTGGCCCATTGGTACCATATTCCTTGTCACCATCATCATCACTTTGAGGAGAGGAGGCACATGTGGAGTCCCCCAACTATTCACCATGGAGTGGTATCGTTATTGAGCAAATACCTGATAATATTGATGATTTTTTAGTTGATTGTTTTAATGTAGATTATAGCGCAGTTGAGCAGGGGGACTTACCTTTGCTAAGTCCAAACACACTACAGCTTTTGGACGATTTTACAAATGAATTAACTGGGAACCCTTCTCCTCCTCCTCCAGCCTCCGATACCCTAACGAATCCACTTCAAACAAATGGAGTGGAGCATTCACATACCCCAAATATTGAACAAAGTGGGGGAGGGGGAGGGGTGTTGATAATATACAAGAGGGGGAGGGGGTAATGTCCAATTTACAACTTTTCCAGACTTTCAGCTGTCAAATTCGATATTAAATAATATAGTTGTCTACACTGTGACTTTTGGGGACCCTTTTAATTCACTTATAGGGGGAAATTTTGTGTTTGATCCCATAGAGATTGTGCATGACTATGTAGATGAAATTCATGCACTGCTGGAGAACCAAATTCAATTGTGGAGGAGGGATTCAATTAAGGTTTCTATTGTTTTAAAGGTGTTCTACTTAAATGAGGGAAAAAGCGAAGTTTATCACCATTATATACATTCCAAGATGCGTTTGATCTATACGAATTTAGAAAATTTTGAGGGAGTTTTTTCGAGTGGGTAGGTCAAATTATTGCTCATCTCGAGAACTTTAACGAAAATGGGAGCGGCTGAATATTTCTTTATGTTGAAAATTTAAGTGTAAATATTTGTAAATTTAAGAAAGATTTTATTTTAAGAGGGGGGCTGGGGGAGGGAGGGCAGTAGTTTTAAAATATAATCCAGATTTAGTAGGTTGTCGTGGTGTCCAGAAGATCTGTTTTGAAACAGGTCAAAAATGTTTCAAGTACGCTTTCCTCATATCAGCATTTCAGCCTCTAGCAGATGACGCTACCAAGACGAATTTAGACGATTGGGCTGTACATGGGAAGGACGGGTCCAATTTCCCCATTGTAGATTTCACTTGTTTAGAAGGAAAATACCCAGTAACGCTAAGATCCATTGATATTTTTGAAAGGGCTAATGCCCATTTAAATATTGGCGTTACTGTGGTTCAGTATGAAACTGAATTTGAAGATGGGGTTAGTTTAAAAAAGAAGGGGGTGGTGTTCCCTATAATAGGCCCGTCAATTGAATTAGTCAAACACTGGGTTTGGTTGTTGTACACACCACCATCTAGTGACTTTGCCAATTCAATTGGCCATTTTAATCCTATTACAGACATCAGTAGAGTTCTGGGGGAGGGTAAGAAAAGGGGGGAATGTTTCTACTGTCCAACATGCCTCTCTCGATTCGGTAGTGATATAAAACTACGGGATCACATGAGGCACTTTAGACGGCATGGCTATCAGACAGTGGAAACGGTTTCAGGGGATAGGTCCATTTTACGCTTTAAAAATTTCCCAAACACCCTCCTCCAGTGCAACAAATTATCTTTAGACTGTGAAGCTAAGCTGGTGGAGGTGAACGACCCCCGATTTCCAAATCGAATCAAAGAACACCAGGCGATTGCAGTGTCCTATGCTCATGCGCAAAGAGACAGTTCTAACACCATGCGGTTGTTAGAAATAGTAGAAACATTGGATGAGGAGGACGACGAGTGCATGGTCAAGGCATTGACTAAACTAATTGGCACGGCTAATGGTGCTATTTCTCGTTTGAGAAATACCCATTATCCAATGGTGCTGTCTGCAGAGGATCATCTCGCGATTAAAAATAAAAAAATATGTTGGGTTTGTAAGGGGGAGTTTGTAGAGGGGGATAAGGGGACTAAAGGGAAAAGAGGGGCCGGTGGAAGGGGGAAAGTCAGAGATCATAATCACTTGTGGCAGGAAATATCATCTGGGGGTAGTAATTTTAGAGGGGTAGCGCATCAATCGTGTAACTTAAATGTTAGCCAACAGTTTTTTATTCCAGTTTTTATTCACAACTCAAATTACGACTTAAAATTTATTTTACCGGCACTGGCACGTATGCACAGGGAGGGAGGGGGAGTAGACAGTCCATGAGTAAACAGTTCATTTACCTATAACATTATTCCCAAATCGGCCGAGAAGTTGTTGCTTCTCGAACTGAAATGGCAGGCAGTGGATAATGGGTATACGTGTTGGAATAAAATCTGGTTTTTAGATTCTTTTATTTTTTTCCCAAGGCATTGAGTCAATTGATTCAAGTGCAGAAAAGCGACAATTTTGATAGCTTTCCCTTGCTTAAACAGCACTTTCCAGACAGTGAAATGTATGACCTATTGACCTGCAAAGGTGTATATGCATACGACTATTACTGTTCTGGCGCTCGCTTAAGCGAGGTGAAACTACCTCCAATTGAAGCTTTTTACAATTCACTGACCAGCAGTGAATGCACAGCCGAGGAGTATGAGTTTGCCAAGAAGGTGTGGGCTAAGGGGAATTGTAAAAATGGGTGGGATTATTGTAGACTGTACTGGCTAGTGACGTTTTAACTCTGTTGGATATAGTCTGTAAGAACACAGACCAAATCTATTCCGAGTTCGGGTTAAATATAGGCTACTATTTTTCCACACCACATTTGGTGATGGATTTGATTTTAAAAATTACTAGGGAGGAAATAGGCCTAATCACCGACGTAGATCAACACCTTTTTGTAGAGCGTTCAATGAGGTGAGGGTATGTTTTTCATGGGGACCGCGTCGTGTCAACCGATCCGAGCGGACAAAGCACCGGTGCAAAGTCAAATGCAGTGTTCTTGGACATGAACTCATTGTACCCCTCGGCAATGTCTCACTACTCTTTGCCGTGTGGGAACTATCAATGGCTTGAGAATCCTTGTGAGTTCCCCGACATTACCACCGTCGAGGACAATGGGCCACAAGGATGGTTCTTTGAAATTGACGGTCACATTCCGCTGGCGCTTCACGACTCCATCAAAGATTTTCTTTTTCCCTGTATCAATCGGCCCGTGAGCAGGGACTCACTGAGCCCCTACAATCGATCATTGGTTGAGGATATGGGGATGCACTGGACTCCCTCTAAGCAAAAACTGATTGCTGATTTGGACCCTAAGGAGAATATCGTTTTTCACCATGTGCTTTTGCACTGGATGGTGAGCAATGGTTTCAAGATCACCAAAATACATAGGGTCCTGCAGTTCAATCAGCGACCATACTTAAAGACGTTTATAGACACTTTTGTCGATAAACGCTCTAGGGCAAACTCCAAGGTAGAGAAGGAAATGTACAAACTGATTCTAAATTCAGCGTTTGGCAAAATGTGTGAAAGCGTACGTAATAGATCTCGCTGCGATGTCGTGACTGACCCTCTAGAGTGTGCACGAATTATTGCCGATCCCAATTGTACGTCGTTCACGAGCATAGAGGCTGGCATGGTTCTTCTACACAGGAAAAAAGAAATGTGGTACTGAACAAGAATATAGCAGGCGGCAGTTCAGTACTAGAAATTTCCAAAAAGCTCATGTCGTTTTTTTACAATGTGTGCAAGGTGCAATGGCCACGGGAGGGGGAGGTTCGAGTTTACTATGGGGATACAGATTCTCTGCTGTTAAAGGTAAATGGGACCGAGGATTTATTGGGTGATCTAGAAAAGGGGGAACACATCAGCTCGCGGATGGATTTCACCAACTGGAATCCGTCCCTCTACCCCGAGTTGGTGAAACGTCAAGCCCCCAACCAACTATTAATGTTAAAATCAGAGACGGGGAGTGATTTGATATCCAGGGGGGTGTTCCTGGGACCCAAAGTTTATTGCGTTAAAACACATAGTGGGGATGAAAAGCAGGCGTGTAAAGGGGTGCCTACACATTTTGTAAAGAACAATTTCAACATGAGCGTGTACAGAGACCGTGTAGAAAGTAGCCTAGTGCCGAGAGCACAAGTGCTTGCAATTCGCTCTCTACAGTATAGAAATTATGCTGTGAGAGTGGAAAAAATGCAATGTCGTGTTTATCCGACAAAGTCTATGTGCTCGAGAATGATGTGAGTGTCCTGCCTCATGGCCACTACCGTATTTCAGACCGAGTTGAATGCATATACTATCGCAATCAACTTGGTCTGGATAAATTAACCTAGCCAACTAACCCAACCACTAACCTTTCATAAATTAAATGCTCTAACCCTTTCATAAATTAACCACCTTGACCCAATCTAACCACCTTAACCCCACCTAACCTGTAGCAGCAGCAGTGACCGGACAACTATTGTATACTGTTTTTGCCCCCCGCGGTTCCCGGGGGGGACCCCACCTTTAAATTCATAATGTTCAACTGTGCTAGTTCATGTTCCAAGTGTTGTTTTCAAGTGTTTTTTTTTTGTTGTACAAAAAAGTGTGTGTGTGTTTGCTCAGCTAATGTACATAAAGTGTTTAAGTTGACAATCGAAGTGCAATGTACAGTTGCTGTTGATGGACAAAAGTGTTTTTTTTATGCTGTATATAAAGTGTCATTTTTATGTTGTTGTCGTTGTTCATGTTGAACAAATAGAGTTTTCATGCAGTGCAAAATAAATGCTGCCATGAAATTTTGTCAACTGTTCTTGTTGAACAAGTGTTATTTTTATCGTTGTCAGGTTCTTGTTGAACAAATTGGCATTTTCATATTGTCGAAATAAATGCTGCCATGAAATTTTGTTTTTTTTGTTGTTAACACACTAGATAGATCTATGGGAAAATTATTACTACTACTACTACTACTTATTCATTGAACACATATGATTTACAGTTAGTTATAGTCCATTTGTTGTCAACAGCAGCAGCAGCAGCAGCATGTATCAATTTAAAACACCCTTCAGGTCGTTTCTGTGTGGGCCGTCAATGTCGGGGAAAACAACACTTTTAGCTAAAATAATTCAAAATTGTCAGAAAATGTTTTTGGAAAAACCGAAAAAAATCTACTATTGCTATAGTATTTGGCAGGAGTCCTATGATCAAATAAAAGCTATTGCCACAACCATACCAATACAATTCATACGGGGACTTGATGCTTTCAATAGTATTGAATCGAACTCGTGGGTGATTATTGATGATTTGGCTGAATCCATTGAACAGTTCTCACAGGAAATGCTACAACTGTTCACTGTTCGCTCCCACCATGAACACATTTCCATAACCCTAGTTCTACACAATCTGTTTCATCAGAGCAAATGTATGCGAACCCTTGCTTTAAATTGCACCATCTATATTATCTATCGAGTTGTTCGTGATTCTAGCTCGCTAATAACTCTCAATAAACAGATATACCCCGGCGCCCCTAAATTTCTGTTGTCAGCGTACACTCAGGCGACTAGCAAGCCCTAGGGTTACATTTTGCTGGATCTTAATCAGAGCACGCCCGAGGATCTACGTGTAGTCACCGACATTTTCAACAATGAAATTACAGTATATCTTCCAGTGAACAGTAGAAAAGGCTATTAGTTGACGTTATGACACTGAAGAAACTACACGAACAACGGCATTTATTTTCCGTTTTAAGCACTTCAAAACCCTTGCTTAGGAAGGCCATACTCAAACATGGTGTTGACAATGATTTCATTAATCTAATATCTGAACTTTGTTTAAATTTAACCGAGGGCAATGTTCAACTGTCAGAAGGTGTTAGACAACAGACAAAGCAACATCGTTCCACTGTACGCGCCTTGGCTTGTAAAAACAAGGGAAAAAAATTTAAAAGGAAAACGTCTCCTTCAAGCGGGCGGTAGCTTTTTCACACTTTTACTGCCAATAATTGCAGGACTTGTAAACAGTTTTCTCTAGAGAATGGCAAAACCCTATAAATTGACACCATTTGAACTTGTCCTCTCGCCCGTCGAACATTTTGAAGACAATCTAAGCAAATTCATTAATGATGAGAATATTGCCGATGATAAAAAACTGCTTTTACTTCAAGATGCATTGCGACGTGTGGACAAACATAAACCTTATCGTGAGAGACCCACCGCTGTCGCCGATCCCTCTAAACAGGAAACATCTCCTTAAGATTCTGCACAATCAAAGGAGAAGGAATTGAATTCAATTGTAATGAAAATAGGGAACCTATTGCCACTGACCTATCGAGAACGGAGTAAAAGAGTATTATCATATCTCATGTTGGAAACTGGTGATGAACATCAAGTTCAAGTCGACAGCACAGGGAAACGAATTATAATTCAGGGAAAAAGTTATAATCTAGTTGATTTAATTTGTGATATGGTGACGAATCGTAAAGGACTTTTATCCTTTGACAATAATCTATACACCTTTCTAAGTGTATCAAACTTCCCAAAAAGTCTTATTGGCAATAAGCAAATTCTAAAGAAACTAAGAGAATATAGTCCTCCAACAACGCCAACACCAACACCATTTAAAAAAGAAGAAGATTCAATATTTGAAAATACTATCAGTAGCAGCAGCACTGATTTTATAACACCTGTGGCTGCTAGTCAAAAGCGAAGACGAATTGATTCACCGTCCAGTGTGCAAAAGGGGAGTGGACATTACACTACGTGTTTGTGTTCAAAATGGATGAAGTTATGAAAGGTGTCTATGAAAATATTGGTGAAGCGGGAAGTTTAAGTTCTCCCAAAACGCTTTCTAAAGTTGTCTCCGGCACCACATTGAAAAAAGCAAAAGAGTATCTAGAGAATGAACTGAGTTACACACTGCACCGGAATCACAGGCTTCGCAGCAAACAATATCGACAAACTAAAGCCTTTTTCCCTCTGCATATAATGCAAACGGATCTTTTAACTTTAGACGCAATTCAACGGCGTCACAATGGACCCTACAAATATATTCTGGTGGCAATCAGTGTCTTTAGTCGCTATGCCTATGCCATTCCATTACGGTCAAAGAGAGGTGTTGAAGTTGCTCGGGCCATTGAAAGTATTCTTGAACAGGATTCGTATAGAAAAATTAAATCGGATCGTGGTAGTGAATTTGTTAATCCCCATGTAAAAAAGGTTCTATTGAAATATAATACATGACTTTATCATAGTCACAGTCCGATAAAGGCTGCATTGGCTGAACGATTAATAAGAACGATTCGTCTATTAATTTCAAGATATTGTACCCTGAAAAATACACCGGCTTTTATTCATGATTTAGATAAAATCATGCAGATATACAACCATCGACCCCTCGATCTCTGTCCAACTCAAGCCCTCGGGATGTTCACTACAGTGAAAATACATTTGATGCTTTTCTTAAGCAATGCTCCAATGGTGAAAAAGAAAAAAAAATGTGAAGAAGAAATTCAATGTTGGTGATGCTGTTCGAATTAATAGAACCACCAATATTTTTGAAAAGGAGAATTATTTATGGAGCACCGAACTTTTTAAAGTGTCCAAAATCCTGGACACCGAGCCCACGACATATCGACTGCGAGACACCAAAGATGATGAGATTCTCGGCGGTTTTTATGAATATGAACTGCAAAAAGTTACAACATAAAAATGACACTTTATGTACAGCATAAAAAAAACACTTTTGTCCATCAACAGCAACTGTACATTGCACTTCGATTGTCAACTTAAACACTTTATGTACATTAGCTGAGCAAACACACACACACTTTTTTGTACAACAAAAAAAACACTTGAAAACAACACTTGGAACATGAACTAGCACAGTTGAACATTATGAATTTAAAGATGGGGTCCCCCCCCCCGGGAACCGCGGGGGGCGAAAACAGTATACAATAGTTGTCCGGTCACTGCTTCTGCTACAGGTTAGGTTGGGTTAAGGTGGTTAGATTCGGTCAAGGTGGTTAATTTATGAAAGGGTTAGAGCATTTAATTTATGAAAGGTTAGTGGTTGGGTTAGTTGGCTAGGTTGATTTATCCAGACCAAGTTGACTGCGATAGTCTATGCATTCAAATCGGTCTGAAATACGGTAGTGGCCATGAGACAGGATACTCACACCATTCTCGAGCACATAGACTTTGTCGGATATAAACGACATTGCATTTTTTTCCGCTCTCACAGCATAATTTCTATACTGTAGAGAGCGAATTGCAAGCACTTGTGCTCTCGGCACTAGGCTACTTTCTACACAGTCTCTGTACACGCTCATGTTGAAATTGCTCTTTACAAAATGCGTAGGCACCCCTTTACACGCCTGCTTTTCATCCCCACTATGTGTTTTAACGCAATAAACTTTGGGTCCCGGGAACACCCCCCTGGATATCAAATCACTCCCTGTCTCTGATTTTAACATTAATAGTTGGTTGGGGGCTTGACGTTTCACCAACTCGGGGTAGAGGGAGGGATTCCAGTTGGTGAAATCCATCCGCGAGCTGATGTGTTCCCCCTTTTCTAGATCACCCAATAAATCCTCGGTCCCATTTACCTTTAACAGCAGAGAATCTGTATCCCCATAGTAAACTTGAACCTCCTCCTCCCGTGGCCATTGCACCTTGCACACATTGTAAAAAAACGACAACATGAGCTTTTTGGAAATTTCTAGTACTGAACTGCCGCCTGCTATATTCTTGTTCAGTACCACATTTCTTTTTTTCCTGTGTAGAAGAACCATGCCAGCCTCTATGCTCGTGAACGATGTAAAATTGGGATCGGCAATAATTCGTGCACACTCTAGAGGGTCAATCACGACGTCGCAGCGAGATCTATTACGTACGCTTTCACACATTTTGCCAAACGCTGAATTTAGAATCAGTTTGTACATTTCCTTCTCTACCTTGGAGTTTGCCCTAGAGCGTTTATCGACAAAAGTGTCGATAAACGTCTTTATGTATGGTCGCTGATTGAACTGCAGGACCCTATATGTTTTGGTGATCTTGAAACCATTGCTCACCATCCAGTGCAAAAGCACATGGTGAACAACGATATTCTCCTTAGGGTCCAAATCAGCAATCAGTTTTTGCTTAGAGGGAGTCCAGTGCATCCCCATATCCTCAACCAATGATCGATTGTAGGGGCTCAGTGAGTCCCTGCTCACGGGCCGATTGATACAGGGAAAAACAAAATCTTTGATGGAGTCGTGAAGCGCCAGCGGAATGTGACCGTCAATTTCAAAGAACCATCCTTGTGGCCCATTGTCCTCGACGGTGGTAATGTCGGGGAACTCACAAGGATTCTCAAGCCATTGATAGTTCCCACACGGCAAAGAGTAGTGAGACATTGCCGAGGGGTACAATGAGTTCATGTCCAAGAACACTGCATTTGACTTTGCACCGGTGCTTTGTCCGCTCGGATCGGTTGACAAGATGTGGTCCCCATGAAAAACATACCCTCCCCTCATTGAACGCTCTACAAAAAGGTGTTGATCTACATCGGTGATTAAGCCTATTTCCTCCCTACTAATTTTTAAAATCAAATCCATCACCAAATGTGGTGTGGAAAAATAGTAGCCTATATCTAACCCGAACTCGGAATAGATTTGGTCTGTGTTCTTACAGACTATATCCAACAGAGTTAAAACGTCACTGGCCAAGTACAGTCTACAATAATCCCACCCATTTTTACAATTCCCCTTAGCCCACACCTTCTTGGCAAACTCATACTCCTCGGCTGTGCATTCACTGCTGGTCAGTGAATTGTAAAAAGCTTCAATTGGAGGTAGTTTCACCTCGCTGAAGCGAGTGCCAGAACAGTAATAGTCGTATGCATATACACCTTTGCAGGTCAATAGGTCATACATTTCACTGTCTGGAAAGTGCTGTTTAAGCAAAGGAAAGCTATCAAAATTGTCGCTTTTCTGCACCTGAATCAATTGACTCAATGCCTTTGGAAAAAAACTAAAAGAATCTAAAAACCTGATTTTATTCCAACACGTATGCCCATTATCCACTGCCTGCCATTTCAGTTCGAGAAGCAACAACTTCTCGGCCGATTTGGGAATAATGTTATAGGTAAATGAACTGTTTACCCATGGACTGTCTACTCCCCCTCCCTCCCTGTGCATACGTGCCAGTGCCGGTAAAATAAATTTTAAGTCGTTATTTGAGTTGTGAATAAAAACTGGAATAAAAAACTGTTGGCTAACATTTAAGTTACACGATTGATGCGCTAACCCTCTAAAATTACTACCTCCAGATGATATTTCCTGCCACAAGTGATTATGATCTCTGACTTTCCCCCTCCCACCGGCCCCTCTTTTCCCTTTAGTCCCCTTATCCCCGTCTACAAACTCCCCCTTACAAACCCAACATATTTTTTATTTTTAATCGAGATATGATCCTCTGCAGACAGCACCATTGGATAATGGGTATTTCTCAAACGAGAAATAGCACCATTAGCCGTGCCAATTAGTTTAGTCAATGCCTTGACCATGCACTCGTCGTCCTCCTCATCCAATGTTTCTACTATTTCTAACAACCGCATGGTGTTAGAACTGTCTCTTTGCGCATGAGCATAGGACACTGCAATAGCCTGGTGTTCTTTGATTCGATTTGAAAATCGGGGATCGTTCACCTCCACCAGCTTAGCTTCACAGTCTAAAGATATTTTGTTGCACTGGAGGAGGGTGTTTTGGAAATTTTTAAAGCGTAAAATGGACCTATCCCCTGAAACCGTTTCCACTGTCTGATAGCCATGCCGTCTACAGTGCCTCATGTGATCCCGTAGTTTTATATAACTACGGAATCGAGAGAGGCATGTTGGACAGTAGAAACATTCCCCCCTTTTCTTACCCTCCCCCAGAACTCTACTGATGTCTGTAATAGGATTAAAATGGCCAATTGAATTGGCAAAGTCACTAGATGGTGGTGTGTACAACAACCAAACCCAGTGTTTGACTAATTCAATTGACGGGCCCATTATAGGGAAGACCACTCCCTTCTTTTTTAAACGAACCCCATCTTCAAATTCAGTTTCATACTGAACCACAGTAACGCCGATATTTAAATGGGATTTAGCCCTTTCAAAAATATCAATGGATCTTAGCGTTACTGGGTATTTTCCTTCTAAACAAGTGAAATCTACAATGGGGAAATTGGACCCGTCCTTCCCATGTACAGCCCAATCGTCTAAATTCGTCTTGGTAGCGTCATCTGCTAGAGGCTGAAATGCTGATATGAGGAAAGCGTACTTGAAACATTTTTGACCTGTTTCAAAACAGATCTTCTGGACACCACGACAACCTACTAAATCTGTATTATATTTTAAAACTACTTCCCTCCCTCCCCCAGCCCCCCTCTTAAAATAAAATCTCTTAAATTTACAAATATTTACACTTAAATTTTCAACATAAAGAACTAGAGAGCCGCTCCCATTTTCATTAAAGTTCTCAAGATGCGCAATAATTTGACCTACCCACTCACAAAAAACTCCCTCAAAATTTTCTAAATTCGGATAGATCAAACGCATCTCGGAATGTATATAATGGTGATAAACTTCGCTTTCCCCCTCATTTAAGTAGAACACCTTTAAAACAATAGAAACCTTAATTGAATCCCTCCTACACAATTGAATTTGGTTCTCCAGCAGTGCACGAATTTTTTCTACATATTCATGCACAATTTCTACGGGATCAAACACAAAATTTCCCCCCATAAGTGAATTAAAAGGGTCCCCAAAAGTCACAGTGTAGACAACTATATTATTTAATAACGAATTTGACAGCTGAAAGTCTGGAAAAGTTGTAAATTGGACATTACCCCCTCCCCCTCTTGTATATTATCAACACCCCTCCCCCTCCCCCCCCTTTGTTCAATATTTGGGGTATGTGAATGCTCCGCTCCATTTGTTTGAAGTGGATTCGTTAGAGTATCGGAGGCTGGAGGAGGAGGAGAAGGGTTCCCAGTTAATTCATTTGTAAAATCGTCCAAAAGCTGTAGTGTGTTTGGACTTAGCAAAGGTAAGTCCCCCTGCTCAACTGCGCTATAATCTACATTAAAACAATCAACTAAAAAATCATCAATATTATCAGGTATTTGCTCAATAACGATACCACTCCATGGTGAATAGTTGGGGGACTCCACGTGTGCCTCCTCTCCTCAAAGTGATGATGATGGTGACAAGGAATATGGTACCAATGGGCCAATCTATAAATGAAAAATAGCTTATTTTCAAAGTGTTCAAATCACCCCTACTGTTTTTAAAAGTTGGATTATTATTTACATATTATTTAAAGTCAGCGCTTAGTAGTAGTAGTAGTATGCACATAGTAGCATGTGGTTAATTCACTGTTCCCCCACAACTATCGATATTCTGAAAGTTCCAATTTCCAACTTAATATAAGATATTTACAATCTAAAACACCGATTTACATAGAAGACACTGTTTGATTTTGTTCAAACAACTCCCCTCCCAATTTCCAATATTTAATGCTCCCCCTCCGAGCCAGCCATCGTGGCGCTTCCCGCAGCGCTTCCCGCGGTGCGGGGAGCGCTGCTTCTCGGGCCCATCAGCGCTTTCCGACCCCCACCGCGGCTACCAGCCGTTTACATAATGTCCAAAAGAAAATATTGTTAGATCATAAGTCGTTTCTCTCTCTCTCTAATTCCCTACAGGTTGTGAACTCATTAGCTTAATTATTGTAAGCCGCCGCGTATGTTCTGTGCCAAGACTGTACAGCCCGAGGAAAATACAATTAAATGGGAAACCGTTAACTCATATTGTCAATGTTTCCCCCTAAAATCTTGGCAAGTTGTAAGATTGAAAGCTGTTAAAAATATTAGGCAAATTAGAATCCATATGTGCAATAAATAAATGGGATAATCTCTGTCCTTCTCAGCTTAAAACTATAATATTCAATTGTGAAAAATAGCATTTTGAGTTTCAAATGGTGAGATAGCAGTAATTGACTAGAAATTACCTAAAAATATTATTATGAGATAGCGAAGAGATAGCAACAGTGGGGGGAACAGACAAAATAGCAAAGATTAGAAAAAGAGCGGTTTCTTTTGACTAGCAAGCAAAAAAAATTACATTATATTTAGATATCTCTGAGAGAGGGGGGGAGCAGAGAAATTTAAAACAATGGTTGGGGGCGAGGGGTTAATATTTTAATATCTCTGAGACAAGTCTTTATTAGGTTGAAAAATAGTTTTGTTTTTATATATTTCTATAAGATAGGTAAGAAAAAATGCTCACATTTGCAAATTCCGGCTGTATTTGAATGCCCGAAGGCCCAGGCGAAGCATGCTGTACCATCGGCGGACCTTGTGTAGACGGGACAGGTATTACAGGTCCATAGAAAGCAGCTGCCCATTCGCTCTGTAGTTTTCTGCCAGGCTGCATTGTTGCCTGCACAGATGGCTGCACTTGGGCAGTCAACACTTGTTTTGGGGTTCTGTAAGGGCCAGCATACTTAATAATGGATGGTCTCACGGGGGCTGCCTCGTCCTCTTTCGCCTTCTTAGTGGGAGGCGGCATACATTCTTCATAATTGTCCTTAAAAAAGAAGAGAAAAAATTTAGTATGGAAAATAATTTCACCCTTTTTTACAGAAGGAAAATTAGTACCCCCACCCCCACTAACCATAATTTTGTCTAGAAAAGCATTTATCTCATTTCAGTAAAGCAAAAAGTAAAAATTTCGCGAACAACGCAACGCATATATTTACACATTAGTTTAATTTCGTTTTCTAAGATTTTCAGTTAGTATTTGGCCGAGTTGCTCCTTATTACAGTTCGTCACCGCAAACTGTTTGATTCACCGTGATAAAGCCACCTTATAGTTTCTTATGGCACCAAAGGTGGCATTTTTGGTGCCATTTCAGGACTGACAGCTCTGAGAAGCATAATAAACGCACGATTCTAATTTCCATGGTATAAACCTGGAGGTTTATAGTTCTCCCTGTGGCACAGACACCCTTCCTGATCCCTTAAGTATGAAAAAAAAAGTTAAATCTCAGTTTGGAAAAAAAACCTAATGCCAAAAATTTTTATTTAATTTTTCATTGTGTTTTAAGGAACGAACTAATGTATCTTATATTGCATATGCAGATGAATTATGGCTTATTAACCGTTCAAAATTCAGCCTATAAAAGCTGGTCTAGTTTGTTTCTTCGTCACCGCAAACTGTTTGATTCACCTTGATAAAGCCACCTTATAGTTCCTTATGGCACCAAAGGTGGCATTTTTGGTGCCATTTCAGGACTGACAGCTCTGAGAAGCATAATAAACGCACGATTCTAATTTCCATGGTCTAAACCTGGAGGTTTATAGTTCTCCCTATTGCACTGACACCCTTCCTGATCCCTTAAGTATGAAAAAAAAATTAAATCTCAGTTTGGAAAAAAAACCTAATGTCAAAAATTTTTATTTAATTTTTCGTTTTGTTTTAAGGAACGAACTAATGTATCTTATATTGCATATGCAGATGAATTATGGCTTATTAACCGTTCAAAATTCAGCCTATAAAAGTCGGCCTAGTTTGTTTCTAAGCTGTTTGAAGAAAATCTCCTTAATACTAAACGTTGAAAATGTGAATATTTAGTCTCTACTTATTTAGCCAAACATCGAAGCATTGATCTAAGCTGTGGTTCTTTTTCAGTTATCCAATAAATAAAAACAAGTTTTTTCTAACTGAAAGTAAGGAGCGCCATTAAAATTTAAAACGAACAGAAATTATTCCGTATATGAATGGGGCTAAATAAAAGTTCAAATAAGAGATAATTCCCTCTTTTTTACAGAAGGAAAATTTGTACCCCCACCCCCACTAACCATTATTTTGTCTAGAAAAGCATTTATCACATTTCAGTAAAGCAAAAAGTAAAAATTTCGCGAACAACGCAACGCATATATTTACACATTAGTTTAATTTCGTTTTCTAAGAGTTTCAGTTAGTATTTCACCGAGTTGCTCATTATTACAGTTCGTCACTGCAAACTGTTTGATTCACCTTGATAAAGCCACCTTATAGTTCCTTATGGCACCAAAGATGGCATTTTTGGTGCCATTTCAGGACTGACAGCTCTGAGAAGCATAATAAACGCACGATTCTAATTTCCATGGTCTAAACCTGGAGGTTTATAGTTCTCCCTATTGCACAGACACCCTTCCTGATCCCTTAAGTATGAAAAAAAAAATTAAATCTCAGTTTGGAAAAAAAACGTAATGCCAAAAATTTTTATTTAATTTTTCGTTGTGTTTTAAGGAACGAACTAATGTATCTTATATTGCATATGCAGATGAATTACGGCTTATTAGCCGTTCAAAATTCAGCCTATAAAAGTCGGCCTAGTTTGTTTCTAAGCTGTTTGAAGAAAATCTCCTTAATACTAAACGTTGAAAATGTGAATATTTAGTCTTTACTTATTTAGCCAAACATCGAAGCATTGATCTAAGCTGTGGTTCTTTTTCAGTTATCCAGTAAATAAAAACAAGTTTTTTTCTAACTGAAAGTAAGGAGCGACATTAAAACTTAAAACGAACAGAAATTATTCCGTATATGAATGGGGCTAAATAAAAGTTCAAATAAGGGATAATTCCCCCTTTTTTTACAGAAGGAAAATTAGTACCCCCATCCCCATAATTTTGTCTAGAAAAGCATTTATCTCATTTCAGTAAAGCAAAAAGTAAAAATTTCGTGAAATATACTAGGCATCCTTTTGGAAACCATTGATTAAACTGCTAACGGTAACGAACAGGAAGTGCTTTAAAAGGGTCAGAGCTTTTATAATCTCGCGCACGAGAGCCTTATGTCAAACCAGAGCGGGTTAATAACAACAGCGACGGATGTCTCAGTTAGAGAAAAGATTACAATACAGAAAAGTCTAAATTTATCGAGAAAGATAATTATTTCTATTTGCGAGAATTTTGGTTGTAAAACAATGGGGGAGGGGTTAGGTTTTGAGGGTAAAAAAAAAACATATTTTATGTTTTTTAGCGAGTATAAAGATTGCATAGTGATGTTTGGGGGGGGGGGGAGGGAGGGGGGACTTATATATACTGGAGGGTGACCAACGGAAAATAATTTTATTTTGAAAATAAAAATGTACTAAAACAGAACTTACATGGTAAATTGAGGTTGCCAATGCTTCAAGCTCATTAAAAATATCCATTCTTGTGTCATCAACTGTGTCAAAATACTTTCTGATAATTTAATTACAATGCATTCCCGTTATATACGAAATCTCAAGGGTGAATTGTTATGTAACGGGGAAAATCATATGTAAGCAAGCCTCTGATTGGCTGAGAAAAGATATGTATCCGACTCGCTGATTGGCTGAGAAGGAAACACGTAATCTAACTGTTTCCTATTCCGTTAGGTCTTAACATTCGCCTCGAGCATGGACTTCGCCAAAACAACAACAACATCAAATAAATCGACCTTTGGAAATTTAGGTCATTGACCCACTTTGATTATGTAATCATTCTCCCTGGGGATTCCATGCCCATATTTGGTGTACTCGTGGGAGTTTTTAAAAAAAGTGTCCGGATCGGGATTCGAAGGGGTATTGTACTCGTGGGGGTCAATAAGGCCTTTCTACTAACGGACCCTTTTTGAAGTTTTTACGACAGTGTTTTCTATTAAAAACCTTATATGCCCCCAGGGTATAACTTACAACTCTTGCCCTAAGGGTTCTAGAGGGAGTTCCATCCTTCCGAAAGACATAATTTCCAGAATTTTCTACTACGTTGAACAAAATACCTATCTCAAAATTCTGATTGGATATGTTTGGGGAAATGATTGGTGCGAGAGGGGGGTTAATTGCTCTCCAATCACTCTCGACCATTAAAAAGGGCACTTTTAAATGGTTTTTGCCCTGGGACATATAAGGTTTTATAGGAAGCGTTGTCTTAGAACCTTCAAAAAGGGCTCATTCGATTGGAAATTGAAAGCACTAGTGCCTTATTTAATAGCCGAAAGTGATTGGAGGGCAACTAACGCCCTTTTCACGCCAGCCATTTCCCCAAACACATCCAATCAAACTTTTGGGATAGACATTTTATTCCACGCAGTTGAAAGTTCTGGAAATTAGGTATTTACCAGCTCTGTCATAAAAACTTCAAAAAAGACTTATTTAATTGGAAATTGAGAGGGCTAGTGTCCATATCAATAGTCAAAATCAGTCAAAGGGCGAATGCTCCCCCCATACCAATCATTTTCCCAATCACTTCCGATCAACATTTTGATGTAGCAATTTTGTTAAACGTAGTTGAAGGGTCTGGAAATTATTTTTTTAAGTATGACACCCCGCCCCCCCCCCCACTGCCCTCAGAGCTAAGGTTGTCAGTTATGCCCTGGGGGCATATGATGTCATACAGAAAGTGTTGTAGTAAAAACTTCAAAAAGGGCTCTTTCGATTGGAAATCGAGAGGGCTATGGGCTATAGGGATACATTTGCAGACTAGAAATATAGCCTCTTATCACCATCATCATCGTTTATTTTATGTTATATATAAAACAAACAAAAAACAAGTGGAAAAACGGCATACAGAAGTAAGCTCGTGAAGGGATCAATCAAACATTTATAAGACTACATAATAAAAACTACATAAATAAAAACACTTAATTAGCTAAAAATGGCAAAAATCGGATCAAATAAACGAAAAAAAAAGTAAAACAAAGAAAAAACATAAAAAGAAACAATAGGAAAAGAGAAGAGAGGAATAAACAAAGGAAGGATAAAAATACTGGAATGAAACTACAGAAAGACCTGCTGAGAAACTGCCTTCACGGAGAAAGAGGGACATCAAAAGGGATAGAGTTCCATAGTACATTGGATTTATAAATAGAAGACCTCAGAATTGCTGTGGATGACCGCTTAAGCGCAGTTTATCTGCGAGAAGAAGTACGCATAGAAAAAGATGAGCACCTACCTGAACCAAGGTAATATACACGAATGATCTGCTACTTGATCTAAAGTTGGTTTTGCAAAGAGTGTTAATAAGGTGTGTTCTTCGTTTGAAAAAATATTATTTTTTTTTGAATAATTGGCTAAGAGTAAATATTTGCTGTTTAATAATTAATTAGGTATGGGTGAATTAAACTGCCGTTTTTTCGTTATTCCCCATTTTCATAGTCTCAGGTAACTTGGAATTTCGGTGTGTGATTTTCAACTCTGCAGCAGAAAACGTTATTTTATATTATAAGTATATCAAAAATGAGCTATGCTAATATAGTCACAAATAGTGGCCGTTACAATAGTGCGGTTTTACGAAACTTTATTCGAATTTTTGTGACCATGCTATGCTTTTTGTGTCTAGTCTTTACTCTTTGCTTCGAGAAAGTGATCTGAATCTAATCCGTATTCATACTTTTGGTATTGCAAGTTTGCTCTTTATTCGCAACGTTCGTACCAGAGTAGAAAATTGATCGTTCCGTTTGGTGTTACTGATATTATGTGTACTCTGCGTCGTCCACAGAACTCATTCTTTAAGCGTCTTTAAGGCCGGGCTCCCATAACCGTTGCATCCGGTTGTTTTATGGCGTTTGGGGTATAGCATATATACCACATTTTTGTGGTATATATATATATATATATATATATATATATATATATATATATATATATATATATATATATATATAATATATATATATATATATATATATATATATATATATATATATATATATATATATATATAATATATATATATATATATATATATATATATATATATATATCTATATATATATATATATATATATATATATATATATATATATATATATATATATATATATATATATATATATATATATATATATATATATATATATATATATATATATTGTATGTATATTTATTGGAATTTGTTCTATTTAAGTCTTTTATAAGATTTAATGGGAATTTATATAAACAAACTGTTGGTATTCCTTTGGGTGAATGCGAGTCCATTCATAGCAGACCTGTTTTTAAGTAAATTAGAATACGAATATATGATTAATAAAAATAGCCCAAGCAATGTAAAATATAACTTTTCAAATAATAAAAGATATCTGGACGATTCCTTAGCAATAAATTGTGCAGAGTTTATTGAGATTTCAAAAAATATTTATCCACAAGAGTTAATTCTGGAGCCTAGCTATGGGATAAGGCACTCGGACCATTTCTTAGATTTAAATATTAGTATTTCAGATAATAATAAATTAGTTTTTAAAATATATAATAAAACGGATGATTTTAATTTTGAAGTAATTAATTTTCCATTCCTTGAAAGTAATATACATTCAAATATTATTTATTCAGCTTATTATTCCCAATTATTTAGGTATGCAAAAATATGCAGTAATTACACAGATTTTAAAAATAGATGTAAAAAGCTGAATGAAAAACTGATCTCAAGAGGTTTTTCTGCCAAAAAATTAAATGGCAATTCAAAAAATTTAGTTTTATGTATCATGAACTTTTAAGTAAATATACAAAAAATTGTAAAGAAATACTGAATGATATTTTAATATAATTTCTCTTTCGCTATTCTTTTTTGGAATTTTGAATTTTTAGACTGTTTTCAAACAATCTTAAGGATCTTTAAATCTGTAATTGGTTCCGGATACCAATAAAAGACACATCTGGAACAGTCTTCATTTGTTCCAGAATGGTCTCTGCCCAGTGACCTCTGGGATTTTATTAAGGAAACAATGAAACACTTTTAGTATGTAATTTTTAATAGCTTAACTAGTATGCATGTATTTCACAAGTTATACCTGACATAGGGATACCATATAGATCTTATGGTAGAGGCTCCACTGTGCCGGCTAAAGAAAGTAAAGCCTCGAAACCCGTTAAGGCAGGTGGTATTTCTTCTGACGAGCCCTAGTGGAAGGTTCTACTTGGAAATATTTTGCTAGACTTAAGGTGCTTTTGCTTGTAAATTTACAACGACTTACATTTATTGATGACGACTTTGCATGGATTTGGACATTGCTATTTGGTTGATGGTTCGGTTATACTGTTTGGTCCTAGGTAGTTGGATAGATGAGTAAGGTGAAAAGCTCGTTCAAGTGCATATTTGTCTCAATTGCTGGATTAGGACGACAGTTTTTTTTTTGCCAAGTTATATCCTCTTAAACATAATATGAATCCAGGTTGGATCTAGTGCTGGTGGAGGAATCATCAAAAATTCCTCCCCGACGGACCTTAACCCTGGTTTAGGTTTTACCTGAAATTGATGATTATTTGGTTAATTTATTACTTATTTTAAAATGGTAGTATTAAGCAAAAGCTCTATTTAGGGTAGTGTTTTTTTTTTTTTTTTTTTTTTTTTTTTTTTTTTTTTTTTTTTTTTTTTTTTTTGTATGATTAGTTAGAGTAACCTTATTACTTGTGGACTTTTGGCTTGGCTTTTGGAGATGTTTTGGACTTTTTATTGTTTGTCGTTTTGGTTTTATTTGATTTCTGATTTTATATTGAATAATAATGGCAATGATAATATTCAAAGTGGTCTGCCGAATATTAATAAGTGTAATGGTCGTTGTTTTCTTTGTCAAGATCACTTCATCCCTTGAAATTATGTTAAAAGCACTTTATATAATAAAAAGTTTCAATGTTTATTAACTGGACAGGTAAATTGTAAAACAAATAATATTATCTATTTACTAGAATGTAAAAATTGTCCATTACAATTTGTGGGGGAAACAATTAACAACATATATAAGAGATTTTCGGGCCATAAAACTACAATCACCAAGGAAAAAACTAACAATTATCTAGTTCAACATTGTAATAATGGTACTTGCTCAGTATCTAATCTAACTATTACAATTTTAGAAAATCTGGACCTAGAAAACTTTACTAAAGAATAGAAAAATAATAAATTACGCAGACGTGAAGATTATTGGATCCATGCTCTGGGCACCGCGTATCCTTTTGGGCTAAATGATCGAGTTGCGAAATACGGAGACATGTCGAATGTAGTTGCTAACTGTATTAATGGGTTAACTGAGCACCCTTCTTTTAATTGCCCCACTAAACGTAAAAACCGATCAAGAGGACATAGGAAAAATATTTGTTATATTTGTTAGATATATATTTGATAATAGATTATATTTGTCTATTAATTTTAGTTCTAAACAAATAGAAGATATTAATTTACCAAGAATCTTAAACCAGCGGAGAGTGAAGAATGCCCTTCCATGTAATTTGGGGTATAAAGATAGTCCAATTTTAACATATAAATTTTCAAAAACGATTGGTCAAATGATTTTTAACTATAATTCAATACTTAAAAAACTTGACAGGGGGAGTAATTGGAAACCGGTTTGTAATTGCGAGCAATTTTTACCGTATGTGGATCAAACTTATGAGCATATTGTAACGGGGAATTTGTCCATTATAAAGTATCGTGATCTTCAAAATATAATGAAAATGGGTGCTAAGTTCCGTCTTTCTTACCGCATAAGGCCAGCAGATATTCTTAGGGGATTAAAGAATGATTTAAATCTATTTATTGATAAATGGTGCAAGAAGGAGAAAATTACTAAAGATAGATTTCAGAATTGGATAAATTTGATTTTGACTAGTGTACGAAATAGCATGTATAGAATTAATCCAACAGATTCTGAGAAAAATTTAATATTTTATAATGCCAATAGGAAACAAGCAATTGCTAATATACAGAATGAATTTATAATTGTACCAGTTGATAAAGCTAGCAATAATTTTGCCATAATTTGTCAGAAACTCTATTCCGATATTTTATCAAAAGAGTTACAAACAACAAATACATACGAACAGGCTCATATAGAGGAGAATAGTTTAATTGAAAATATAGAAGAAAGAATTTTGAAAAAATTCAATATTAAAATAAATGATAATGATAAAAAGTTTCCTTTCTTATATTGGACGATTAAATTTCATAAATATCCACCAAAACCAAGTTTTATTGCTGGGGCAACAAGGTGTCCAACCAGAATTGCGGCTACTGACCTATCTTTAATTTTAGGTGAAATTAGAAATAAATTTAAAGCATATTGCTCCGGAATAAAAAAATTTCTAACTTTAACCCATATTGGAGCGTTAATAACTCGTTACAAGTGATAGATTCTTTGGCGAATGTTTCAGCTAAAAGATTCGATTCATTTGATTTTACTACTCTGTATACAAATTTGTCACTTAATTTAGTATTTGAAAAATTGAAAATGGTCATAAAGAAATCTTTTCTTTTGTCTAATATCGGATTTTTGGAAATTGATACTTTTAATAAAAAAGCCCGATGGACGAATTTCTTTAGAAGTACTATTAATTCAAGATGTTATAGCTTGGATATGGTATGTGATTTATTTGAATTTGTTCTATTTAATACTTTTATAAGATTTAATGGGAATTTATATAATCAAACTGTTGGTATTCCTATGGGTGGGATGCAAGTCCATTCATAGCGGACCTGTTTTTAAGTCAATTAGAATACGAATATATGATAAATAAAAATAGCCCAAGCAATGTAAAATATAACCTTTCAAATAATAAAAGATATCTGGACGATATCTTAGTAATAAATTGTGCAGAGTTTATTGAGATTTCAAAAAATATTTATCCACAAGAGTTAATTCTGGAGCCTAGCTATGGGATGGGACACTCGGACCATTTCTTAGATTTAAATATTAATATTTCAGATAATAATAAATTAGTTTTTAAAATATATAATAAAACAGATGATTTTAATTTTGAAGTAATTAATTTTCCATTCCTTGAAAGTAATATACATTCAAATATTACTTATTCAGCTTATTATTCCCAATTATTTAGGTATGCAAAAATATGCAGTAATTACACAGATTTTAAAAATAGATGTAAAAAGCTGAGTGAAAAACTGATCTCAAGAGGTTTTTCTGCCAAAAAAATTAGTTGGCAATTCAAAAAATTTAGTTTTATGTATCATGAACTTTTAAGTAAATATACAAAAAATTGTAAAGAAATAATGAATGATATTTTAATATAATTTCTCTTTCGCTTTTTTTTGGAATTTTGAATTTGTAGACTGTTTTCAAACAAGCTTAAGGATCTTTAAATCTGTAATTGTTTCAGGATACCAATAAAGACACATCTGGACCAGTCTTCATTTGTTCCAGAATGGTCTCTGCCCAGTGACCTCTGGGATTTTATTAAGGAAACAATGAAACACTTTTTGTATGTAATTTTTAATAGCTTGACTAGTATGCATGTATTTCACAAGTTTTACCTGACATAGAGATATCATATAGATCTTATGGTAGAGGCTCCACTGTGCCGGGTAAAGAAAGTAAAGCCTCGAAACCCGTTAAGGCAGGTGGTATTTCTTCTGATGAGCCCTAGTGGAAGGTTCTACTTGGAAATATTTCGCTAGATATGAGGTGCTTTTGCTTGTAAATTTACAACGAATTACATTTATTGATGACGACTTTGCATGGATTTGGACATTTCTATTTGGTTGATGGTTCGGTTATACTGTTTGGTCCTAGGTATTTGGATAGATGAGTAAAGTGAAAACCTCTTTCCAGTGCATATTTGTCTCAATTGCTGTATTAGGACGACAGTTTTTTTTTTTTTGCCAAGTAATTACCTCTTAAACATAATATATATATATATATATATATATATATATATATATATATATATATATATATATATATATATATATATATATATATATATATATATACATATATATATATATATATATATATATATATATATATATATATATATATATATATATATATATATATATATATATATATATATATATATATATTATATATATATATATATATATATATATATATATATATATATATATATATATATATATATATATTATATATATATATATATATATATATATATATATATATATATATATATATCTTATGGTATCCACTATGCCGGGTAAAGAATGTAAAGCCTCGAAACCCGTTAAGGCAGGTGGTATTTCTTCTGATGAGCCCTAAATGGAAGGTTCTACTTGGAAATATTTTGCTAGAATTAAGGTGCTTTTGCTGGTAAATTTACAACGACTTACATTTATTGATGACGACTTTGCATGGATTTGGACATTTCTATTTGGTTGACGGTTCGGGTATACTGTTTGGTCCTAGGTAGTTTGATAGATGGGTAAGGTAAAAGCCTCGTTCAAGTGCACATTTGTCTCAATTGATGGATTGGGACGACAGTTTTTTTTTTTTTTTTTTTTTTTTTTTTTTTTTTTTTTTTTGCCAAGTAATTACCTCTTAAACATAATATGAATCCAGGTTGGATCTAGTGCTGGTGGAGGAATCATCAAAAATTCCTCCCCGACGGACCTTAACCCTGGTCCAGGTTTTCCTGAAATTGATGATTATTTGGCGAACTTATCACTTATTTTAAAAGGGTAGCGTAAGCAAATGTTCTATTTAGGGTAGTTTTTTTTTTTTTTTTCTTTTTTTTTTTTTGTATGATTAGTTAGAGTAACCTTATTACTTGTGGACTTTTGGCTTGGCTTTTGGAGATGTTTTGGATTTTTCTATTGTTTGTCGTTTTGGCTTTATTTAATTTCTGATTTTATATTGAATAATATTGGTAAGGATTATATTCAAAGGGGTCTGCCGAATATTAGTAAGTGTAATGGTCGTTGTTTTCTTTGTCAAGATCACTTCATCCCTCGAAATTATGTTAAAAGCACTTTATATAATAAAAAGTTTCAATGTTTATTAACTGGACAGGTAAATTGTAAAACAAAATAATATTATCTATTTTTTAGAGTTTCATCCATTTTGCATGTAAATGCGTATCACCACCGCTACCCTTTTGTATACTAACAGAGGTGTTGGCAGTTGTCGAGGAAAGATGCTTTTTTCTACTGGCTAAAGTTGAATCATTGATGGTACTGCTACTGCTTTTGTAATTGGATTTAGGTGTACTTGTTAGCATTAGAATCTTGAAATCATCTTCCTCGTCCTTTTCGTTATTGAATGATGTTAAATCTTTTTAAATTTTTCTGTTGATCACAAGTGCTTTGGGAAAGTTTGATGTGTGTAAATATTTCAAAGGATTTGTGTCAATGGATTGAGTTTTCTTGCGATTTGAGACAAAATCAGTTATTAAATCAATGAGATTGTAAGTGTTGCTACCTAAGGTGATTTGATGATTTGTAGCATCAATTTTAATATCACTTCTTTCATTCAAATAGTTTAACAGTTTTTTGCCCTGTTCCCGATGGGAAACTGGTAATAGATCTAATATTCTTGATAAGTGGTCTTCGAGTGGCAGTAGTGGCGTTGATGCAGATGATTGTGTAATATTTGTCTCTTGTATCTTATCTGCAACATTCACAACACTAATTGGTTTAATTTGATATGGTTTCTGCTTGTCAACACGACGAAGTGCCATTTGAAAAATTAAAAGTTTCTGATCATCAGATCATCAGGTATGCAGTTATCATTAAAGAAATCTGTGAGATTACCCTCAAAAGTTTGCAGTGGAGATACAGCTTCATCAATTGCAGTCAATTTATAGGGTTTTGCCATATTTTTTTTTGCAATAGAGTTACGATTGAGACGGAGAAAGAAGAAGATTGCTAACAAGACCGGCAATAATTGGCAATAAAACTGTGAAAAAACCTTCCCCTGCCTGATCTAAATGTTTTCTTTTCTGTTTTTGACTGGTCTTTCTCTTGGACAGTGCACGAAAAATGGATTGATGTTGTCTAGTCTGCTTCTTAATAGCATCTGGTAGTTGAACATTGCTTGCAGTTAAATTTAAACACAGCTCCGAAATGAGTTTAATAAACTCTCGATCTATATTGTTCAATTGACTTTCCTAAGCCTTGGTTTTGAACTACTCAAAACAGAGAACAAGTGTCTATTGTGATGTAACTTCTTCAACGTCATAGTTTCAACTAATATCTTTTCCTGTCACTCACCGGCAGATATACTTTTATCTCACGATCAAATAAATTACTAATAACACGTAGTTCTTGAGGTGTGTTTTGATTAAGGTCAATTACAATGTACCCATTTGGTTGTCTTGTAGCCTGATTGTAAGCTGACAACAAGAATTTTGGTTGACCCGGATAAATTTGTTTGTTTAATGTTATGAGGGAACTTGAGTCACGAACAACTTTGTACACAATGTAAAGAGTACAGTTCAATGCAAGAATTCGCATACATTTACTCTGATGAAAGAGATTGTGTAGAACAATGGTGACGGAAATTATTTCATGATGAGAACGTACTGTGAATAATTGGATCATTTCCTCAGACCATTGCTCTATTGATTCAGCTAAATCGTCAATAATAAGCCAAGAATTTGGTTCAATTGAATTGAACACAACATCCAATCCCTTGATAAATTTAATTTGAGGTTCAATAGTCCTTATTCTATCATATGATTGTTGCCAAACACTATAGCAATAGTATATATTTTTTATGGTAGTTTGATGATCTGCTGCTGCCGACATTTCACCTCGATTCTGAATTATTTTCATCAAAAGTGTTGTTTTCCCATTCATTGATGGCCCACAGAGAAAAGCTCTGAAAGGTGTTTTAAACTGATACATAATCTATGTTTCCTGCTATTTGTATCTAACTCTATTCAATGAACAACAACAACTGAAGTAAAGTCAAAGTGTTTACTATATTAAATAGTCAATGAAAAAAACATTAGAAATACAACAATTTTTTTTTCATTTTGCAATGAAAACTAGTAAATGTATGTACATATATATATAAAGAAAAAAAACTTTTAATAATACAACACTGGGAAAAAAATCTGCTCTAAATCATTAAAAGATGTTACCGGTAGCGCCCCCCCGGCCGAAGGCCCTCCCCTCCCGTTGGCGGCCGGCTGGGTGGCCGAAGGCCTCCCCCCGGGACGTGGTCTGCGAGGACCCCCTCAAGGTTTTAGGAATTTTTAAATAAGTTTACTCACACCGAGACTTTCCCTATGATGAACACACTCGTCTCGGTCGGATGTTAAGTAGTTTCCAAGGGGAAGGGTACTTACACCATCTCTTCAAACATAAACCTTGTCAGAAATGGTACTTATGGAAATCTTTTCAACATTTACAGTAAAATTTTTATAGTTTAACGAGCGAATTGCCAACAGTTTTGGTCGTGGAATTGTATTTTCAACAATACAATTCCTATTGACGTCCATGTCGAAATTCTCTTCCACACAGTGCGTGGGCACTCCTTTGCAACGTTTTTTGATTTCCTCGGTGTGTTTCAGTATAAAGTAGACCTTCGGACTTATAGACATACCCCGAGAAATCAAGTCACTTCCTGTTTCTGATTTAAAAAATAAAAGTTGGTTTGGAGCTTGACGTTTGACTAGTACCGGATAGATTTCCCCATTCCAGTTTGTATAGTCCATCCGAGAACTGATGATTTCACCGTTAGCCAAATCGTCAAGTAGGTTTTCTGTTTTGACTTTTAACAATAGAGAATCTGTATCCCCGTAGCCGACCTCTACTTGTTCCTTCCCCGGCCATTGTACCCTAGCTACATTGTAGTAGAATTGATACTGCCTGCTGCAATATTTTTATTCAATACTATGTTTCTTTTTTTCTATTCAATAGTACCATGTCTGGAGCAATGATTGTATAGGAAGTGTAATTGGAGCACATTGGTCGGGATCGGTTACAACGTCACAACGAGCCCTATTGCGGACACTTTCGCACATTTTACCAAAGGTCAAATTTAAAATGAGTTTATAGATTTCTTTTTTGACCTTTGTTTTTGCTTCGGAACGTTTCTTGACAAAAGTGTCAACAAACGTTTTCAAATAAGGTTTTTGACTGAATTGGAGGGCTCTATGGATCTTTGTGACTTTGAAACCATTGTTATACATCGATTTCAATGCTACGTGGTGTACTACAATATTTTTTTCGGCAGAAGATCGGCAATAACTTTTTGTTTTGAAGGTGACGAATGTATTCTCTCCTCCTCCACCAAAGATCTGTTTCGAGGACTCAAAGAGTCCCTAGACACAGATCTATTAATGCATGGAAAAACAAAATCTTTTACCGCATCATGAAGCTCCACTGGTATCTCCCCATCAATTTCAAAAAACCATCCCACCGGCCCATTCTCCTCAACACTGGCAATGTTGGGGAAATTGGAGACAAAAGGGTCATTGAGTCATTTATAGTCACCGTAAGGCAGAGCATAATGAGACATAGCCGAGGGGTATAGGGAATTCATATCAAGGAAAACTGCATCCGACTTTTCTGCCGTCTTCTCTCCAGTTGGATCAGTTTCCAAAATACGATTCCTATAAAAACGTAGCCATCCCTCATTGATCTCTCGATAAACAAGTGTTGATCAATGTCGGTGATGAGTCCAATTTTTTCCCGACTAATTTTAAGGAAGAGGTCCATTACCATATATGGACTGGAAAAATATTACCCTAGATCAAGATTAAATTCCTTATAAATTTGATCCGTATTTTTACGTACAATATCCAACAGAGTTAGCACATCACTTGAAGAATACAATTTGCAGTAGTCAAATCCATTTTTACACCCTCCCTCTGCCCACAACTTTTTGGCAAAGTTGTATTCATCAGGGGTGCACCTACGATCGTGCAGACTGTCGTAAAATGATTCAATTGAAGGAATTTTCTCCTCGGCAAATCTCGACATGGAGTTAAAATGATCATAAGCGTAAATTCCTTTGACCGTTAACAAATCATATAAAGCATTTGGAAATTGTTGTTTGAGAAGGAGGAAAGCGTTGCAGCCGTCATCGTTTTTCTGTACTTGAATCAATTCGCTCAAAGATTTTGGAAAAAAGCTGAAGGAATCTAAAAAGCGAATTTTATTCGTGTACTCAACGACGTCTTCAACATATTTCCACATAAATTCTAAAACAAGCAATTTTTCCGATGACTTAGGTATGATTTTGTAGGAAAAGCTGTCTTCCACCCATGCATTATCTATAACTCCATTTCTTTGAAGTTGTGCCATTGCTGGTAGCACAAACTTCAGATAATAGTTGGAATTGTGTATAAAAACCGGAAAAAAGAGTTGTTGTTTAATTTTTAAATTAAAATTATTATGAGCCCACCCCCGAAAGTTACTTTTCCCTTTGGAATTAGCATCAATAAAATGATTGTGATCTCGTACCTTATCGTTCTTGGCAAGAGCGCCCCTAAAAACCCAACAAATTGATCCTATTTCTAGAGCACATTCTTCCTCATCTGTTAGTGACATGGGATAGTTGGTATGACGCAATCTTGATATAGACTTATTCGCTGTTTCGATTAGTGCTACAAGTGTTTTTTCCATGTTACCCTCCTCTCCGATAGTCTCAAAAAACTACCAGTTTCATTTTGTTGTTGTTGGGGTCTCGCTGAGCATTTGCATACGACACGGCTGCAAGTTTGTGTTCTTTGACTATATTTGGTTTTGATGAGTCAGATACATCCAGCAGTCTTGCTTCACACTCCAAAGCCACCTTATCACTCTTTAATAGTGAATTTTGAACGTTTTTAAATTGCAAAATGGCTTTGTCTTCTGCCGGCATTTCTACTCTTTGATTACCGTGAATTTTGTAATATTTTATATGATCATTGAATGTTTTCTCAGTTCGAAATGGGGAAAGACACATGGGGCAGTTATGTCGTTCCCCTTTTTGAACACCCTGAGATAACAATCTGCTAACTATAGTAATGGGGAAAAAATGACCATATGAATTTATATCTTTGGCAGGCTCATGTATGATCCAAACCAAATTTTTATATTATCTACTGCCAGTGTCCTGACTGAATACAAAACTCCTTTTTTATTTGGTTTCTTCCCCCCATCCACAAATTATGAATCATATTGAAGAACCACTACCCCAACCCAAGATTTTCATTTTCTTTTTCAAACATAGTTATTTCTTTTAAGGACACCGGATACTTGCCCTCCAAACAATCAAAATTTACTTCTGGGAAATTTTTTCCACCATTTCGCGCAAATTCGTCTAGTTTTTTCATGCTAGCTTTCGCTGCAAGAGGTTTATGTGCAGCAGCTAAAACTGTATATTTAAAACATTTCAAACTCCGTCAAAATTTAAACCTCGAACTCCCCCTGTAGCCGACAAATCTGGATGACATTTTATTCGTCGGTTTCCACCCGCCCTTCTTAAAGTAAATTGTTTTTTTTAATTTACTGAGTTTCAGATCCAGATGCTCTATGAATAAAATAGTGGACCCGCTACCCTTCCGATTAAATGTATCCAAAGTGGATATTAATTTATTGACTCAATTGAATAAATTATCATCAAAATTATCTAAGCCAGGGTAAAATGTCTGATTCACGGTTGAAAAATAAAAATGATAAATATCACCTGACTGTCCTTTTTGCAAATATACTTTTTGACTAATTGAAGCTTTAATACCATCTCTTCCGCCCCAGCTCTGGATCTGAGTCTCAATAAGTGCTCGAATTTTGTCGATGTATGTATGGAGAGTTTCAACAGGGTCGATTAAAATAATACCTCCGTCAGTTAAGCTCTCCTCGGGGGGATTAAAAAGTACCCTGTGTGTTTCAATGTGACCTAGAGCAGATTCTAACAGACTAAATTCACATAATACACTTTCTGGGGGCGTGACAATGCCTTCAAACCCTGCACCCTTTTGCACAGGCATCATATCACTAATAGCATTAACATTGCCCCCAGAAACATCACTATCAACGATTTCCACAAGCTTTTTAAGCTCTTCCATAGTAAACTGAAAATCAAGGGGAATATTTTGTGACATACCTACACTAATATCCTCTTCTGATAGTTGGTCCTGCGAAATAGGATACATATCTTGGATCCTTTCTAATTCTGAACCATGGAAGGTAGTCCATTTTGTCACATTCCCCTGAAACTAAAAGAAATTAATTTAGTTTTCCCCTTTGACTGGATATCTCTTCAAATACACATACACACACACACTATACAATTGTAATTGAGAAAGAGAGAGGATAAAATTAATTTTTTCTCTGAATCAATTTTTTTTACAGAGGTGTTGGGGGGGATGTTGGGCTTATCATACACACACAAACGCACATTCTCCCCTCCCTCTTTTTCTTAGATACAATTTGTACTAATCCTATTTAAGCAACAAAAGTATGATAAGAGGCTTATGTTCAAACATACACATGAAAGAGAGAGAGAGAGAGAGAGGATAAATTTAATTTTCTTACGTTTTCGTTAGAAGAGCTGATCATAGCTTGTGGAGAGTCCATGTTTGTTGTCAGGAGATCTTGTGCCATCCGAGGACTAGGGATGGTTTCCACTATATTCAAAAGTGTGTCCATAACTGTACAATCAACATGACCGTGAGACTGACTTTCATCTTTGTCTTCCACTGTATGTATTTCGTGTGACATAGATGTCCTAGGACTAGGGATGGTCTCGATCAGCCTCAATAAAATATTCATAACAGAAGCATCAGCATGTCCTGGTGATTGATTCTCTTCTTCATTTTCCCTCCGATTGACTGCACGTGGAACCTCTTTCAACTCAACAATTCTTATCTTTTTTGGTCTTTTTGGTCGCCTCTTCTTGGCATCGGTCTAGAAAATATTAGCAAAATCAAGTTATTTGCTACAAATATATAATGTCTTTTTAATCTTGAGAAAAAAAAAAACAGTCTCAGTTTTAATTTCTAAGTCATGGAATGCTAACAAACAATTGTTTCTTGTAGCTGATTTTTTTGTATAAGAATGGGGGGAGGTCTTATCATACACAAATATTTTTATCAAATTCCCCTATTATTATTATTATTATTATATCTTTTAATGCATTTTTACTAAATCTATTTAAAAAACAAATGCATAATAGAGGCTTGTGTTCAAACACGCACATGAAAGAGAGAGAGAGAGGATAAATTAAATTTCTCTTACGTTTTTGATAGAAGAGCGGATCGTAGCTTGTGAAGAGTCCACGTTTGTTATCGGGAGTTCTTCTGCTATTCTAGGACTAGGGATGGTCTCAATTATGTTCAATAAACTCTCCATAACAGAAGGATCAACATGTCCTGGCGACTGGTTCTCTTCTTCATTTCCCACTGATTGACTGCTCGTGGAACCTCTTTCAGTTCAACAATTCTTATCTTTTTTGGTCTTTTTGATGGCCTCTTTTTGGCATCGGTCTAGAAAAAAAATATAGCAAAATCAAATTACTTGCTACAAATATATATAGTCTTTTCAATCCTGAGCAAAAAACAGTGTCAGTTTTAATTTCTAGAGGTTTGTGTTCAAACATACACATGAAACGGAGAGAGGATAAGGAAATCTTAAAGAAAATATTTGCATAAGTAAAGAAACAGTTCCTATGAGGTACTAAATATATGCTCTTTACCATTACATAACAAACAACTTTATTATAATATTGCATGCGATCCTGGTGGGCGTAATAAAGTCTTTAGGGGGTAGTAGCTCCAGTGGACCCTCACTACATTTCCTTATTTTACTTTTTGGGGCGCCTGGTTCTAATTTAGAGTTTGGTTCCATGTTATTTAAATGAAATTAAAAAAAAGAGAAACCTTGAAGGTATTTTAGACCAGAAAATCTTCTAAATTCCCCTTCCCTCCCCTAGCACAAAATTCACTCACTTTTTCTTCTCTGTTTTATTGACCTCGGTGGTTTTTAATGAACTTACATTGGTCTATAAAAAAAGTCTTCAAACAGAACGAACAGGACTCTTCAGAAAGAAAAATCAATAACGTGGTATAAATTTGATCTCAAATAACGAGAACTAGTATTTTCATGCTACTTAAAAAAAAAGCTCATTGATAAGCCTTAAGTTTTAACTCAAATGACTATAATTCTATTTCTAATTTTAAACTCAATAATATATATATATATATATATATATATATATATATATATATATATATATATATATATATATATATATATATATATATATATATATATATATATATATATATATATATATATATATATATATATATATATACTACTTTTCTTAAAAAAAAATACTTGACTATTTCTTTTCAATCCTTCCCTCTCCTCGTCTTAAAAAAAATATCATTTGTTTTCAATAGTGTAAAAATACGCCATCTTGTATTGGTCTCAAGTGAAAGTAAATCTTTGAACGCCCATAGTCTTCAAAACGTATTACTTACGTCTTGATGTTGCAAATCGTTAAATTTCTCAAGGTACAACGATTAGTATTTTTATAGTGTTACTGTGTTAAAATGGAATTTTATTGAAGAAATATTAGTTAAAAGTGAAAACATGAAATGGGATTTGATGTTCATTCTAATGTATACTTGGAACATTTTATTACAAAAATGGTAAGAAGTACATACATGTATATATGTATATATATATATATATATATATATATATATATATATATATATATATATATATATATATATATATATATATATATATATATATATATATATATATATATATATATATATATATATATATATATATATATATATATATATATATATATATATATATATATATATATATATATACACATATATACATATATATATACATATATACATACATATATATATATATATATATATATATATATATATATATATATATATATATATATATATATATATATATATATATATATATATATATATATATATATATATATATATATATATATATATATATATATATATATATATATATATATATATATATATATATATATATTTATATATATATATTATATATATATATATATATATATATATATATATATATATATATATATATATATATATATATGTATATATATATATATATATATATATATATATATATATATATATATATTATATATATCTATATATATATATATATATATATATATATATATATATATATATATATATATATATATATATATATATATATATATATATATATATATATATATATATATATATATATATATATGAAATTTATAAATGTGTATATTTTAATAAGACTATCGCTCTTACACTTATATTCACCAAGCATACTAAAAATAATAAAAAAAAAACTTACCCTCTCCATAGAATCACTATAATCCAAATTTCTTTTCTCAGACATAATTTATTCACTCAACTATTCTGCACCAGTCGAGTATTGTTAAACTAATGATAATATTATCTTTGATTTCTTACCTTATATGTACGTTTCAGAAGGTCATGGGTTTCCCCCCAAAGTCCCGATTCATATCAAGAAAAAATTAACCAATTACAATACCTATTGTCCAAGTGAATTGGATTTCCCAAAACCAGCAAACAAGTTAAGTAATTGGGTTTTCCCCATGTTACATAGTACTTCAGTGGTGACCCCATATTGAAGATATATTTTTTCCCCAAGGTCTTCCCCTGTTGAGAAACAAATTAGGTTTTCCCAAAATTGTTCACAAACATGTTATGTAACTAAGGTTTTTCCCAAGGTCTCTGTTGACAAAATCATTTCTAGGTTTTCCCCAGTGACCTTGACCTCAGGGCTCAGGGACTTCGGACTCCCTATCAATGGCATATAGGACCAAGCAATATGGAATGTCGCTCCCTACTATTGTTTATGAATAGTTTTAGGTAGGTAAGTCGTTTGAAAGACAGTTTATCAAACAAAGCGATGATTTTATGTCATTTTCTAGGGCTATAATGAAAGAAAGGGCAGTGGTTAGATATGGCCATGAAACGAGGGCTCTTTGAATGACTGCCAAAAAAACGCTAGTTTGGTTTTTAGGGGAATTGTTTATGGACAGGTTTAGGTAGGTAAGTTGTTTCATAGTCCGTTTATCAAAGAAAACGCTGATTTGATGCCATTTTCTTGGGCTATAATGAAATAAAGGGCAGTGGTTAAATATGGCCATCAAACGTGGGCTTTTCGAATGGCTGCGGAAAATACGCTAGACCTTCTTATAGGGGAATTGTTTACGAATAGTTTTAGGAATGTAAGTCCTTTCACATACCGTTTATCAAAGAAAATTCCGATTCAATGTCATTTTTAGGGCTATAATTAGGGACCTATCCAGGTTTTTTTTTTTTTTACTAAAAATAACTTTGAAAAACGAATCAAAAAATGGCTTATATTTATTTTTGTTACATTTTATGGGGGGGGGTCAAACTACCCAGCGTCCCTCTCGATACGGCCTTGACTATAATGAAAGAAAGGATAAAATGGCTAGGCATGTTTTACGGACGAAGGATAACACGTTGCCAATAAATAGGCTTTTTGGCTATCTACGAGGCTATCATTGGCGCAATACTCGTATTAGGGGGTCAGAACGGTGATCCCTAAATGGACTTGGAAGTCCATTTGACGTCCAAAAACCCTCATAAGAGAGGGTTTAAAAAGATAGATGGGAGGAAGCTTAGATTTAAGTTTTATGCAGATTATGGGAGGGGGAGCATGCACAGGTGTGTTGGTCTTAGGGGGCTTGGTGCTGCAATGAGTTATTAGCAGTATTTTTGGGTTTTTTCTTTTTTTCTTTTGTATGATTTACATCCATTTGATTGAGAATACTTTGGTGTTTAGTGAAAAGGGGATAAGTCATCTTTTTCAATTTTTTTATTTGAGCAAATTCAGTGTTAAACTGTTTCCATCAAATCAGAAAATTGCGAGGTGAAAAATCGGAGATACCTACTTAGCTTGATTTGTCGTGATGAATCGAATGAACATACCCAATTCTACCTAGATGACAAGTGATGATACGGGACTAATCCCATTTTGGCAAATTGCTTTTCTGAGGTTTTTACGTAAACCTCACATATAACAGTCAAAATTGTACTTATTGCCCTAACAATTAGACCGAATTGTAGATCTTGAGCAGAGAAATCAATTGTTTTTTTTTTTACTCATTTTTGCCAAAAAGCTGACTTATCCCTTTTGACTAAACGCCATAGAATTGTGGTATTCGAAACAAGGATTCATTCATTTTAACATGTTTGTACATTAAATGAAATTTTTTTCATTCATTGCAACATGTTTGTAAATTAAAGGAATTTTTTTATACTACAAGTGAAACTCCATTTTTAACAATATAATTTTGTGAATAGGTTGAATAGGACATTCAAGTTTGAATAGGACATTCAAATTACAAAAACAGATACTTCTAGAAGGGATGCTAAACTGTCTAATATTTTCCTGTATTTTTTTTATAATATGCACTCTTAGTTAGGGAGCCACAAGAGAGAAATGTTGATATTTAAGGTTTTGGGTGATCATCAAGCAGCAGAAGGTTCGAAAATTATTTCGATGTATTTGATCATGCTGATTATAAAAATCAACTTTATACAGTCGACAAGTAGGTGCAACATCCTTATTTGCTCAGAATCCCTAAAAATTGATATCAACTGACAAAATTTCTTTAAAATCAATAAAAATGTTCAAACCGTTCCAAAATCGCTCAATTTATTTATTTATTTTGAGATAGCCATTTTGTTCAGCGTAGGTGATTTCCAGATAGAAAATATGTTTTTGAGGAAGAAACTCCCCCACAATCTTCAGGGCAAGGGTTTTAAGCTATGCCCTGGGAGCATATAAGGTTTTTATAGAAGGTGTTGTCGTAGAAACTTCAAAAAAGGCTCATTCGATTGGAAATTCAAAGGGATAGTGCCCTTTTTAATAGTCGAAGGTGATTAGAGGGCAACTAGCCCCCCCCCACACACGCCCATCATTCCCCAACCTCATCCAATCAAAATTTTGAGATAACCATTTTGTTCAGCGTAGTTGATTTTCACATAGAAAATATGCTATTGAGGAGGGCAATCCCCAACAACCCACAGGGCAAGGGTTTTAAATTATGTCCTTGGGGCATATAAGGTTTTTATAGAAGGCTTTGTCGTAGAAACTTCAAAAAAGGCTCACTCGATTAGAAATTCCTAGGGCTAGTGTCCTTTTTAATAGTCGAAGGTGATTGGAGGGTGACTATCCCCCCCAACGCCCATCTTTCCTCCAATCACTTCCAATCAAAATTTTGAGATAAGAATTGTGTTCTGTGTAGTTGATTTACAGATAGAAAATATGTTTTTGAGGAGGACACTCCACCAAAGCCCACAGGGCAAGGGTTTTAAGTTATGCCCTGGGGGCATATAAGGTTTTATAGAAGGTGTTGTCGTATAAACTTCAAAAAAGGCTGATTTGATTGGAGATTCAAAGGCATAGTGCCCATTTTAATATTCAAAAGTGATTGGAGGGCAACTATTCCCCCCCCCCCGCCCATCATTCCCCCAAACCCATCCAATCAAAATTTTGAGATAGCCATTTTGTACAATGTAGTTGATTTCCAGATAGAAAACTATGTTTTTGAGGAGGACAATACCCGACAACCCTCAGGGCAAGGGTTTTGAAGTTTTTGTCGAAGGCGTTGTCATAGAAACTTCAAAAAAGGCTCATTTGATTCGAAATTCAAAGGGCTAGTGCCCTTTTTAATAGTCGAAAGTGATTGGAGGGTAACTACCCACCCCCCCCCCCCACGCCCATCATTTCCCTAAACACATCCAATCAAAATTTTGAGATAGCCATTTTGTTCAACGTAGTTGATTTTGACATAGAAAATATGTTTTTGAGGAGGACACTCCCCCACAACCCTTAGGGCAAGGGTTATAAGTTATGCCCTGGGGGCATATAAGGTTTTGTAGAAGGATTTTTTGTAGAAACTTCAAAAAAGGTTCACTCGATTGGAGATACAAAGGGCTAGTGCTCTTTTTATAGTCGAAAGTGATTGGACGGCAACTAGCCCCCCCCCCACGCCAATCATTCCCTTGAACACATCCAATCAATATTCTGAGATTGCCATTTTGTTCAACGTAGTTGACTTTCAGATAGAAAATATGCTTTTGAGGAGGACACTCCCTCACAACCCTTAAGGCACGGGTTTTAAGTGATACCCTAGGGGAATATAAGGTTTTTATAGAAGGTGGTGTCGTAGCAACTTCCAAAAAGGCTCATTCGATTGGAAATTCAAAGGACTAGTGCCCTTTTTAATAGTCGAAAGTGATTTGAGGGCAACTAATCCCCCTCTCACGCCCACCATTTCCCCAAACACATCTAATCAAAATTTTGAGACTGCCATTTTATTAAACGTAGTTTTAAGGTCTGGAAATTAGGTCTTTAAGGATGACAACTCTCTCACATCCCTCAGGGCAAGGGTTTTAATTTAAGAATCCTCGGAATCCTTAAATCATATTATTTTTATGGAAGGGATACTCGTATAAACTTTAGAGGGTTCATTTGATTGAAAATTGAAAGTTCTTGTTCACTTTTTAAGAGTCAAAAGAGATTGGAGGGCAACTAGCCCTCCCTCCTCCACGCCCTAAATGCATCAGATAAAAATTTTGTTTAAAATAGTTGAAATGCTAAGTAACAAAACTCTGGCGTTGACAAAACCCTCCATGGCCCGGGGACACGAAGGGATTCTCGTATAGACTTTATAGAGGGCTCATTAATTGAAAATTGGAAGTTCTAGTTCAGCTCTTACGATTCAAAATTGATCGAAGGGTAAATACCCCCCCACGTCTTTTTTCCTCGCCCCTCCCATTGAAATAATTATGTTTATACCTGAAGGCCCATTAAGCGTTACAATTTTTTGGTATTAACACACACCTATTAGGCGTCTGCTCTCCTCCCTAACAAGGAAAGAAACAGAGAGTGTAATTCAGTGGCGGATCCAGGGGAGGGGTGAGGGGGGCGCCCCCCTAGCGTAGTCTAAAGTAATATAATTTACTTAATTAACGCAAGATTGCATTAATTAAGCTTGCTCCTAACGCAAGTTTATTGGATCAACCTATTTTGCCCCCCCCCTAAAAAATCCTGGATCCGCCCCAGGTGTAAGGGCACTATAAATTTTAATTTGTAATTCAATGAACCCCGTTCCAAAGTTTATCTGACCATATCTTCCACATAAAGTGCCCCTGGAAAAATAAATAAGTATTAATTCATTGAACCCTTATGGCTATTTACCTAGGTAACGCTATAGCATTGCTTCTGACCTAAAAAGTTGAGTAGAAATTTCAACTTCCATTTTTATGAATATCCGAAATTATCTGAGGGGAATATGTTTGGGGAGCATATTCCACGGGTGGGAAATTTCTGCTTGGTGGAATTTAACGCAGGGGAATTATCAGCAGGAAAAGAAAATGTTCTTTGACGGGAGGAGGAATTTCCCAGGAGTGCTTTTCCAAATGCGAATGATTCAGGGAGGGGACGACTAAACTCATTTGATAATATTCTAAATTTTACATCTGAAAGTAACGGGAATAAAAAATCAACGGAAATGTCAGAGATAGCACTTCAGGTTCCTTTAGACGATTTTGTTCGTTTCTTTTTACTTTCATTTGTTTTACTTTCTCTGTGGCTGCGCAATTATGCATGTGAGGGGGAGACATCCCCCCACCACTGTCTCCGCTTAGGTTTCAGTTTTTATCTCAAGCCTTAAAAATGAACGCAATGCGATAAAAGTATAACTAGAATAATATATGCACATAACACGGAACAATTATTCAAAATTGCATATTATGAGTTGAGGCTCACCCAAATGATGGGCCAGGGGCTCACCATTCCACAATCTATGATATCAATCCATCAATAACTGAAAATATAAAGTATTTTTGAGTATTTTAACGTCTTCCACAACTCAAACAGTCCAACATTATACAGCCCGATGTGTCTGTCTAATCTCCTAAGTCGGGAACGGAGGAGATAAGTGAAGTTTCGCCCCGTATTGGATGAGTCTCCAACCTCACCCTCCCCCTCTCCTACTGTCTACGCTAAAGTTTTCTTCCTTTTGCCAACTACGCCGCCCCCACCCCAGAGACTTTAATAAGGTAAAGTTGTGTATGGGAAGAACATAGTAAATCTATTATAATTATCCAATTATAATGTTAAAATATATGCTCTGTAATAGATACAAAATTACTTTGGCACACAAAATCCTGTTACGGTCAATTTCAAACAGTCGTGATCCCTTTTTGTCAGCAAGTAAAATGGTCAAAACACCCTTATTGGAGCTATTTTTTCAATCCATTTATTGTTGCCAATCGCTGTCCAAAAGTTATGCAAGCTGTCTATTGTTCATATATAAAGTTTTTATCAAAGAGGTAAACGTATAGACTTTGAAAAAAGCCTCATTCGATTTAAATTGAAAGTTCTAGATCCGTTTTTTAAAGTCAAGAATAATCGGACAGTAAGCAACCCCCCACCAAGCAATAAAACTTGAAACTTTTGCAATCAGAAAGGAACAAAAATGAATTAAAAAAAACAACTTTCCGAAAAATAAATTTTTCAAAGAAAAGTAAAGGCCATTTTAAACTTAAGCTCAGGAGATATGAATACCTGTTAAAATTCAAACTTAAAACGACCAGAAATTACCATTAAACAATAAATGAAACCCAAAACGAACAGAAATTAAATAAACAATCATAGCAAAAAACATACAACAAGTAATAAAGGAATAAATAGATTTTAAAGCGAGTAATGCTTAGGTTGAATATATAAAAATCAAGCTTGAAACAAAAAAAAATAGTTTGCTATTAAAGTATAAATGAAACTTAAAACGAACAGAAATTAAATAAACAATCAATGCGAACAAACATATAATATATATTAATGTAAATGAATAAATAAATCTTAAAACGAGTGAAACTTAAATTGAATATGCAAATCAAGTTTGAATCAAATAAAAATAACTACAAACAAGAGTTTGGATATCACCTCACTGCAGAAGCCTAAAACCTACTGCGTCATTCGCGCTTTACTGAAAACGAATTATATTACAATTGTTTTCTTTTGTACTTAATATTGAAAATAAATATTAAAATTGTAGTAAAATTTTGAACTGATGAGCTTTCAGTAACTAATATCATTATCCATTAAAGATTCAGTTTAATTTATTAGTTCTTTCAAGGATTGATCAAGACAAATATAGCTTTAGTACAAACAAAATTTGGATACTGCCCCCTTGTTTAACTGCAAAAACCTAAGGCCTTCTGCGTCATTGGTGCTTCACTGAAAAAGAAATACTCTTATATTACAAATTTGTTCTTTTCTTGTTCTTACAGCATTGAAATGAAATTAAAAATTACAGTGAAAAAAAATCTTGAACTGATGGATATTTCAACAATTAATTTCATATATCTAATATTCAATTTGATTTTGTTTATACTTTCCAAAACTGTTCAAGATTCATATAGTTCTTATAAAGTTTTCAGTTAGGTGCCATTGACGCAGTACGTTTTAGGCTTCTGCAGTGAGGTGATACCCAAATTCTTGTTTGTAGTTATTTCTATTGGATTCGAACTTGATTTGCATATTCAATTTACGTTTCACTCGTTTTAAGATTTATTTATTCATTTACATTAATATATATTGTATGTTTGTTCGTATTGATTGTTTATTTAATTTTTGTTCGTTTTAAGTTTTATTTATCCTTTAATAGCAAACTATTTTTTTTCGTTATAAGCTTGATTTTCATATTCAATCTGAGCATTACTCACTTTCAAATCTATTTATTCATTTATATTATTACTTTTTGAATGTTTTTTGCTATGATTGTTTACTTAGTTTTTGTTCGTTTTGGGTTTCATTTATTCTTAAATAGTAATTTCTGGTCGTTTTGAGTTTGAATTTTAACAGGTATTCATATCTCCTGAGCTTAAGTTTAAAATGGCCTTTACTTTTCTTTGAAAAACTTATTTTTTCGAAAGTTTTTTAAATTAATCAAACTAAACACTTATAAAAAAAAGTCTATGACTATGCTGACAACATAATACACACATACAATTCTATGAAAAAAGTAACACACTCTGAAAACATAACAACTGAAACTTACAGTAACATATCGAATTAACTGAAACATAGCTGATAATAAATGAAACATACTAAAAAGTTAGTGCTAAAAAGTTTGTTGACTAGTAAAAAAACTGAGTAGTAATAACATAGCTGATAATAAATGAAACATACTAAAAAGTTAGTACTAAAAAGTGTGTTGACATTTTTGTCAAGAAACGTTCTGAAGCGAAGACAAAAGCCGAAAAAGAAATCTATAAGCTCATTTTAATTTCGGCTTTTGGTAAAATGTGCGAAAGTGTTCGCAATAGGAATCGTTGTGACGTCGTGACCAATCCCAAACAATATTCACGAATTATTGCCAATCCAAACTACCCTTCCTTTACAATCATTGGCCCGGACCTGGTACTATTGAATAGAAAAAAAGAAGCATTGTCCTGAATAAAAATATTGCTGCAGGCAGTGGGATTTTGAAGATCTCTAAAAAGCTCATGTTGGAATTCTACTACAATGTGGCTAGGGTACAGTGGCCGGAGATGGGACAAGTAGAGGTCTGCTACGGGGACACAGATTCTCTACTGTTAAAAGTAAAAAATCAAAACCTATTTGATGAATTGGCGCACGGTGAAATCATCAGCTCGCAGATGGACTACACCGACTGGATTAGGGAAGTCTACCTAGAGCCAGTGAAACGTCGGACGCCCAATCAACTTTTATTTTTTAAATCAGAAACGGGAAGTGCCATGATTTCACGTGGTATGTTTGTAAGTCCAAAGGTGTACTTTATACTGACACACGACGAGGAAATAAAAAAAACGTTGCAAAGGAGTACCCACGGGCTATGTGGATAAGAATTTTGACATGGACGTTTATAGGAATTGTAATTGTTGAAAATACAATTCCACGTGCGAAATTGTTGGCAATTCGTTCTTTAAACTACAGGAACTTCACTGTAAATATAGAAAAAATTGCCATGAGTACTATTTCCGACAAGGTCGATGTTTGTTAAGACGGTGCGAGTACCCTCCCCCTGGGGAACTATTTAACTTCCGACCGAGCCAACTGTGTTAGTCATAGGGAAAGTCTCAGTTTGAGTATAGTCTAAAAAAACCAACTTCCAAAACCTTGGGGGGGGGGGGGTATTGCAGCCCGGGGGGAGAACCTTCGGCCGCCTGGCCGGCCGCCAGCGGGGGGGGGGGGCATCAACGGCATTTTTTTTACTTAGAGCAGATTTTTTTTTGTGCTTTTGTAAATATACATGTTATTGTGTTCAAATTAAAACATGGTGTAAAAAAAGAAAAAGCGATATTATTTTAAGTGTATTTTTCATTAAATGTTGTATTTTTATAAATAAAAAAGTATATTTATTAAAGTGCTATTTTTTCTAGTGCAGTTTTAAAATAAATGTTGTATTTTTTATTATAAATAAATTAAAAAAAATTTCGAGTGTATTTCTTTGTTTAATGTGTTTTTTTTTCTGTAATGTATTATTTTGTAAAGTGCTGTTTTTTTATGTTAATAATAAAAGAAATATGATTCTTTATTGATTTTGTTCTCATTATTCTTGTACGGACTAGTAGTACTAATTGGGAAATTTTTTAGTCATTAGACAACTATAGTCTACAGTTAGTTGTAGGTGAACTGTTGAAGAGAACATTTATCAATTTAAAACACCATTCAGATCGTTTCTATGCGGTCCATCAATGTCAGGCAAAACGACACTCTTAACTACAATAATTAAAAATTGCGATAAAATGTTTGTGGAAATGCCGAAAAAAAATCTACTATTGTTACAGTATTTGGCAGGAGTCATACGATAAAACAAAAGCAATTGGCATATCGGGGTTGGTGCAGATACAATTCATACTGGGACTTGATGTTTTCAACATTATTGAACCAAACTCTTGGCTGATTATTGACTATTTAGTTGAATCTATTGAACAATGGTCCCAGAAAATGCTACAACTGTTCACTCTTATTATGAACAGATTTCGATTACTCTAGTTCTACACAATCTCTTTCATCAGAGCAAATGTATGCGAACACTTGCATTGAACTACATCTACTATATCATCTACAGAGTTGTTTGTGATTCTAGCTCGTTAATAACTCTCAATAAACAAATATACCCCGGGGCACCTAAACTTCTGTTCTTAGCATACAATCAGGCAACTAATAAACCCTACAGCTACATCCTATTGGATCTTAATCAAAATACACCGAGGATTTGCGTGTAGTCACAGATATTTTTGACAGTGAAATTACAGTATATCTCCCCATGAACAGTAAAAAGACCTATTAGTTGCCATCATGACACTGAAGAAACTACATGAAAATAGATATTTATTTTCCGTTCTAAGCACTTCAAAACCCCCACTTAGGAAAGCCACACTCAAACATGGTATTGACAATGATTTCATTATTCTAATATTTGAACTTTGTTTAAATTTGACTGAGGGCAATGTTCAACTGCCGGAAGTAGTTAAGCAACAGGCAAAGCAACATCGTTTCATTGTACGTACATTGGCCTCTAAAAGGAAAGGAAAGAATTTTAAAAGGAAACATCTTCTTCAAACGAGCGGTAGCTTTTTTTAACTTTTACTACCGATAATTGCAGGACTTGTGAACAGTTTTCTCTAGATGACTAAACCCTATAAATTGATTCCATTAGAACTCGCTCTCTCACCCGTGGAATACTTTGAGAACAATCTGAGTAAATTCATTGACAACGAGAATATTGAGGATCATAAAAAAGTGCTTTTACTTCATGATGCACTTCGCCGAGTGGGCAAACATAAGCCCTGTCGTGCGAAGGCCAGTGGTATTGATCACAAAAAATAATAATCTCCTCAGGTTCATCTGCTATCGCTACATCTGCTGGATCACAATTAAAGAAGGAGGAATTAGATTCAATTCTGTCAAGCATTGGAAATCTAATGCCCAACTCATATCATGAACAAAGTAAACGACTCATAACATATCCCATGGAAAGTGGTCAAGATCATATTCAAGTTGATAGCAATGGGAAGGGAATTATAATTCAGGGCAAGAGCTATAATCTACTTGATTTAATCTATGATATGGTTACAAATCTTAAAGGACTATTATCATTTGACGCTCATCTATAGAACTTTCTAAATACATTAAACTTTCCCAAAAGCCTTATTAGCAATAGGCAAATTCCAAAAAAACTAAATGAGCAAGCATCCTCAACACCATTAAAATATGAACATGAAGAAGAAGAAGAAGATTTTAAATCACTCTTGGAAAATACTAGCACACCTAGTGGAAACATCGATTTGATAATGAGGAGAAGGAGCACAACACTGATAGCTAGACAAAAGCGAAGACGTATCAAGTCAACGTCACCACCACCACCGCCAACTACTAGTATACAAAAGGGTAGTGGACGCTACACTACGTGTTTACGTTCAAAAGGTTGAAGTTCTGAAACGCGTTTATGAAAATATTGGTGAAGCGGGAAGTTTAAGGTCCCCCACCACTCTTTCCAAGGTCACTGGTGTTCACACTAAAAGAGTACAGGACTATATACAAAATGAATCAAGTTACACTCTGCTTAGAAATCATGGGCTTTGTGCTAATCATTATCGAAAAACTAAAGCCTTTTTCCCATTGCATATATTGCAAGCAGATCTCTTAACTCTAGATGAGATTCAAAGACGTCACAATACACCGTACAAGTACATTCTATTTGCAATCAGTGTTTTTAGTCGCTATGCACATGCCATTCCATTGCGGTCAAAGAGAGGTGTTGAAGTTGCTCGGGCTATAGAAAGTATTATCGGACAGGATTCATATAAAAAAATTCAAACGGATCAAGGTAGTGACTTTGTTAATCCCCATGTTGCAAAAGTACTAGCGAAATATAATACACTGCTCTATCATAGTCATAGTCCTATAAAGGCTGCATTGGCCGAACGATTGATAAGAACTATTCGACTTTTAATTTCAAGATATTGTACATTGAAAAATACATCTGCTTTTATTCATGATTTAGATAAAATCATGTCGATTTATAATCAGCGACCTCATCGATCATTGTCCAACTAAACCCCAACGGAAGTTCATCATTCTGATCATGATACAATTGATACTTTTCTTAAACAATATTCCAATGAAACGATTGTCAAGAAAAAATTTAATATTGGTGATACTCTTCGAATTAATAGAACAAGTATTGTTTTTGAAAAGGGTAATTACTTGTGGTCCACAGAACTTTTTAAAGTGGCAAAAATCCTAGACACTAAACCCATAACTTATCATCTGCGCGATACCAAAGATGAAGAGATTCTCGGGGGTTTTTATGACTATGAACTGCAAAAAGTTAAAAATAATAGTGAAATCTATCAAATTGAAAAGATATTAAAGACTCGTACTTACAGGGATAAGAAACGGTTACTTGTTCGGTGGCTAGGATACAACTCTGATTTTGATTCTTGGATCATTGTTGAAGATATTGACAATGCCCAATGATTTCTATGTAACATTTATGTCCAACGCGTCCGTTCCTCTCAACAACGACTAGAATAAAACAAGTGATTTTTGGACTAAACCCTCCCCTGCCATCAAATTCGACGGTGCGTATGAAGTTGCTCTTGTCGACTGTATTCTCAAAAATACCTATGACATCCTGAGAAAGGATCGTGCGTATGATATAAAACTTATACCATTCGATTGGTCAATCTTTGTCGAGTATTAACGGGTTGAAGCACTTAAATCTAGTGAATATCCACATGTCAAATTGGAATATATTGAATATGATAGTATGACAGATTTATGTCGTACAATCAATAGAAAAATCTCATATCTTAAGAATGGTACGTTCCATTTTAATTATTCGTTGGAACACGATAGGATTTATATTACCTCACCTGATGACACTGAAATGATTCATCTCAATGATAATCTGAGAGAAGTTCTTGGTTTTAAACAGAATATGATTAATGGCAAAAACCCTGGCACTCTTAACGGGATGGATCAAGTTATTTTTGCTGATTATCCACCTGGATTCACCTTGGACTCTTGCATATTCCTTTATGCATCCTTTGTGGAAACGTCGAGAGTCGGTAATTCAAATGTCCCCCTCCTACGTGCTCTTGAACGAAAAACAACTCATGAACTTGTTCATCACTATATTATAAAGCATCTTCAGTACATTCCTGTAAACACTTCGTATTTGGAACTCTGTCAGTTAACACTAAGAAGTGAATTGGGTGATCTTCTAGCAATAACAAAAGGCTTAGCAGTGATTAAATGTCATTTTCGACCCATTGTCGGCGATAGCACCGAAAATGAACAATAGAAGAATTCTATTTGTCTGTCCTGATATCAATTGCTATGCTGGTGCTCTGAGTTCACGTCAAATAGGCCATGGATTGGACTACTACAAGGGGCGTACTACAATGTCTGGCTATGGTCTTGGTAGCTGGTTTGCTCGGTTATTTCGTTCTGCACTACCCCTTGCCAGAAAATATCTTGTACCTGCTGCATCAAATTTTGCTGCCTCGACACTACAGGACTGGGGTCGAGCAAGAATTTCGAAGAGAGTGTTAAGGAAAATATTAGATCTTCAGCAAGAGCCGTTGGTGAGCAATTAAAATCTCAGCAAAATGGGAAGGGATTGAAAAGGACGCGTGCGCGTCATTCACTCTTCAGTCTCTACCCAGGTGGGAAGCGAAGGACATCAACAAGGACTTTGAGGAATAAAACGACGAAGACCAATAAGAAGAAAAAGATTGTTAGATCAAAGAAGGATTCTCTTAAGATGACTTATCTCTCCCATAAGGAATCACATCCATCAATCAGTTCCTCATTGAATCTGTTCAATACTGAAAATGTTGATATCAGTGTAAAGTATGGCTACTATGAACAATTTCATCCCCAGCAACCCCTCTCGGAAAATATACACTTTCGAATATTTTCCGATGAAGACTATTTCATTGATTTGTCATCAACATTTATAGATTAAATTGTTGCGGTGAAGAAAAAGTCAGATAATACAACTCCAACTGTTGCCAATGGTCTCAACTACGAAAACTGTATTCTACACAACCATTTCAAACAAATTAATGTATTTATTAATGGAAAATTGGTGAGCACTAGCAATAATTTATCCAACTATGCAAGCCACATACAATTTATGATGATGACACCAAAGGCATATAAGGAGTTGAGAGGACAGTCATTGGGCTATGAATATCTATCAGGTGTTGGTACTGACGGTGAGTTGACTACTGCAGTGACCCAGGATCATCATTTAGTTGGAAAATTAATTCATGAGATATTCAATATATCCCAATGTTTACCCCTCAATGTCAAGATTGACATAAAGTTGCAATTAGCCCCGTCGAATTTTATTTTGAGAAAAACACTTCCCACAGCACCCGATGCAAATGTCATTATCACATCGGCAATTCTTCATGTCTAAAAACAACAGGCTATGAGCTCTGTTGCATTGGCAGTGGAAAAGCTAAGAGCCAATGTCAACAACATTAAACTTCTTGTCCCCCATACAATTACCAATCAACGTCACATTGCCACTGGGTCTCGTAGCTATACCGATTCATCATTTATCAATGGAGAAATCCCATCAAAACTCGCTTTTGCCTTTGTGAAGAGTGGCAGTGCCGTTGGATCCTGGACTGAATCCACCCATGATTTTAATTTTTTCGGTCTATCTAGCCTTGTGTGCAAAGTGAATGGTATTCCACTGTACACTCTATTATTTGACAAAAAATCCTATAGAACTCTGTATGAGTTGACCATGCAATCCCTAGATCATGTCTTTCAACTATTTGAAAATGGAATAACCGATTCAATGTTTTCAAAAAATCATTGCGTAATTATTTTTGACCTATCGGGGACGCAGGATATGAGCATAGTACGAACAGGGAATGTAAGTTTAGAGTGTACATTTGCCGATGCTTCGACTGAGAGTATCATGCTGATATCATTGAGTCAATTTGAAACCTATTGGAAAATCACACCCGACGGCAGTGTTCTACTAGATCTAGCACCATGAACACAAACCAAATAATAAGCGTATTTAGTATGGATCCATACATGTCCCAGTACAAGTCCTATTGCATACCATCGGACTTCATTGAAAAAATTCCGAGTGTTAACAATACCCTTATCATTGTTAATAGAAGTCCATCGACTTTGAAGACAGGTCATTGGCTGTGCATCTTTCAAACAGCGAAGAATATTGAAATTTTTGATCCTCTTGGCCTATCATATAAATTCTACACTCCACACATCAGCAACTTTATTGAGAGCAGTGGGAAAACTAATATTTAAAATCAAAGGAGAGTACAGGATTTAACGACAAAGACATGCGGCTTTCATGCTCTACTCTTTTTCATGTTCAGGTGTCGTGGCTATACCTACAAGCAGTTTCTCGACATCTACGTTGACTTTCCTCGATTGAACGACTTTCTGGTGGAAAATATACTTACAAGCGCGTTTAATATTGATTTTAGTGCCCTACGAATAAAATTTTCTAAAAATGTATGTGAAATTGTTTATTAATAAAAATAATGTATGTACATGATAAAAACGACTTTTCTACTCTTGAGATTTCATCTTCTACTAGGTATAGGTATTTGTCGAGAACGACTAATGCAGTTAGATTATCTGAATTCACAGTATACTGATCCTGATGTACTGCAATGTCAGGGTCACATTTTCTACAGTAGAGTGTAACTTCACTCTTGTCATATCTCTTTGTATAGTCAAAGATACTATTCTCATTCATTTTATAGAATTTACATGTTTCAATTTGTTTATTTGAAGCGATGTCACAAACAGTGTCCTCAAGGGGCGAATCAAATTCTGTCACAGCAAAACAAAAATCAGTGGGTTCATAATCATAGTAGCCATTGTCTTCACAGCGACGACGTAGAAACCAAATTCTTTTGTTGTTCCAACAGTTGAATCGCTGAACCGGCTCCTCCTCCCAAAACAATCTAAAGCCACGACGATACCAATTTCTTAGCAATAAACTAAAATCACGCTTAAAATTCTTTCCATTCATACCAGGATATATATTCTCCCACTGATTATATTTATCATAATGGCAATTCGAGTATGGGTGTCCTCTAGGATGAGTCACACACCACATCAAGACAGGAATTACAACCTTTAATTTGTACAGCATATCCTCTATGCAATTTACACAGGTTGCATAGTCTGCAATTTTCGTCACACTCATCAATCATTGAACAATTCTTACATGATGACCAGCTGCCCAGTGTCTACATGCATAGTGGACATGTATGGAACATTTTTTCATGTGTTGACACTCTCACCGCTAAAAAGAAACTGAGGAACTAACAACAAATTGAGTGGGATAGAGAGAGAGAGAGGAGTAAATCATCCTTGAACACCATCTTTCTCATGAAAAAAGTCATAAATTTCTAAGCTAGTGTTTAAAAGCATATCCACAGTATCATTTTGCTGTGTCGTGATTAATATGTCAATAAATTGTGTAAATGCAATTGGACCACAATGTAAAAGCTTCATGCAATAGTCTAATGATGGAGAATCAGTTTTAATTACATCAACAAGCATTCCCTGAGAAAATATCTTCCTTTGAATAGACAACTCTAGAAAATCATCATCTAGAATCAAACTTTTTTCCATAAACACAAGATTCCCCATGATTCGTTCTTTCTCAAATCTATCCAATTTTTAGAGTCCTAACAATCTCACAACCAACTTCAGACTAACCAGGATTCTTTTTTTCTACTCTAAAAAATATACACTAACCTATTATAGAAAGAAAAATATCTTTGATTTAGAAACAATTTTATTGAGCATAATTACAACAATAATAATCACTGATTCAATTTGTTTTCATCAATATATTTCACTAGTGCATCTAATGCTCTTTGATGTCTATTTATATGCACAATGTTCAGTTTCGCAGCAAAGCATAATTGATCCGCGATTTTAAATTTGCTCAATGATATCACGTATCTACTATACATATCATCCCATTCATGGCTTAGTCTACATCCTCGTGTTATTTCCACAGCCACGTTTGGTACTCTTGTATCGTTGCTGCTGCTACCTGCTCCAGCCTCAAGCTCCAATAGTGTAAATGTTCCACTCAAATTCTCTACTAATATCGTCTCAAATAAACTATTCTCTCTGAATTCAATTCTCCTTCTAATATGAACTACAATGAAAATCACTCCTTTTATTTGAATCCAATTACTAATCAAGTTATCGTATATGGAGTAGCCTCCGCTCTCCGCGATTGGCCCCAAAAAGTGGGTGTTGCCTCAGAAACCAGTCTGATTGCATTACACAATCTCAACCATTTTTCCAAAACGTGCTTGATCACTTTGCTTGGAAAGGCGCCAAGGAACGTAATGTAAGCAAATAGCACGGGAAGGAACATAGAGTCGTAGAATAGCACGGGAAGGAACATAAAGTCGTAAAAATCGAATGTACTACTCTGCTAACACTCCCTAGGAGTTCGCAACGCCAGAGCGTCATCTACACTCTACTGAAAACAGTTTTCAGTTCAAGGTGTGTGTTTTCATTTGTCCTAGAATCAATTAGAAGAAAGAGAATAACAATAACAAGCAAGATTACTGAAAAGAAACTAAAAAAAAGTAGACTGACAGTTTAACAAATAATAATATCCATTCCTCTAAGTCTCAGCAATTTTGAATTTTTTAACGTTATAAAAGAAGAAATGTTTAAAATACATTTTGTTTTCAGTAAAGCACAAATTACGCTCAAAAACTTTGAAGGCTTAGGCAGGGCCGTATCCAGTATTTTTGTTTGGGGGGGGGGGGTTTACCAAAAGCACTTGAAAAGCGCATCCAAATTTGTTTTTGTGTATTTTGTTATGTTTTTACTAGTTAAAAAAAATTTCAGGGGGGGATCAAACTCCCTAACGTCCACCCCCTGGATACGGCCTTGGTGTTAGGCCTACTCCTGTTTGTGTTTATTACGATTCGTTTAAAGTTTTACTTGATTATTCATTGCAATTCATGTTCGTTTTGGGTCTCATCTATTCATTGACACTAATTTTGGTTCATTTTATGCTTGAATTATTGTTTTACTTTATTTCTGTTCGTCATTATTTCAATGCCGCTCTTAACTTTTTTTGCAAAACTTCTTTTTTGGAAATAGATTTTTCGAATCATTTTCTGTTTGTTTTAACTGAGATAATCTTTTCATTGATTAATAAAAGGAATACTTGTACAGTTTTCTTTCCGTTTTCTGCATAAAAATTAAGATTTTGGCTTTCTATTTATATTTTGGACAAAATTTTCGAAATAAATTTTAATAATAGTTGTAATACGAAACTTTGGTTGGACGGGAAGGGGAAGTATTATTCAAGAAAACATATTGAAAATGGGTATTGTATTATATTTTGTTTAAACTGCACTTTTGTTTAAATAAATACATTTTGAATTCACTTATTAAAAAGAGTTATGTGTTGTTGTTTAAGAAATAAAAATGAAAATAGGACGTCTAGAATCAACGCAAAAGGATTTGTTTCCGATTGATTTTCCCTTGCTTCCGAAACATTAATTGAGATGTCTTCTTGGCCAGATATTTCAAGCGGATTAGAATAATTCGCTCTAAGAATAAAATCAAACACATTTTTCCTCAAGAACTTGTTGCTTTTCATAAGCCCTTTTTGGTCCCACCACGTTGAAACTTAAAAATATACTTCGTCCCCCGGTCCAACCACCAGATGTTTTCCTGGTTGAGGTTGAATTGGTTTTATGGCTTGAAACTGAGGTGTCTTCATGGCCTGAAATTTTAAGCAGATCAACATAAAAAATACATTTCGCACAAAGAATCAATGCAACTTCATTTGTCTTCAAACATTTATTGTCCTTGATAATCTCCCCTTGGTCCTTCCAAGTCAAAATTTCAAATTTACTTAATCCCCCAGTCAACAGTCCTGCAAAGTTTAAGCTGGGTCACCTGAGTTGTTAATTTGTACCATTAGCAGTACCTGAGATATTACAGATACGCCCTTTAGACAACCTGAGTGCATATAATGTCTTCTAATTTAACTCAAAATCCCCTTAAACATTCCCAGAAAGTTTCAATTCAACATCCATAGTCGTTACACAGATTTTGGAGATGTGCTCTTCCGACAACCTCGATACACATTGTGAGTTTTCATATTAGTAAAACGTCCCCTTAAATCTTCCCTGAAAGTTTCAACTTAATACGTTTAGCAATTCCTGAAATATTGCAGATACTCCCTTTGGACAACGTGAACGCATATACAGTCTTTTTGTTTGGTCTAACATTCCCTGAAAGCTTCAACTAAATATCCTTATCCGTTTCTGATATATTGTAGAAACACCCTTTTGACACCCTAAAAGCACATTGTGTCTTTTTATGGAATTCATAAAGATCCTAAACTTTCCCTGAGAATTTGAACTTGATGCCCATAGCCACTACTAACGTATTGCAGATACGCCCTTTTGACAACTTTATTGTACATAGTGTCTTCGGTTTGGTTTAACCCCCCCCCCAGAATATTCACCGAAAGTTTCAACTAAATACTCTAATTTATTCCTAAGATATACAGAAACACCCTTTTGACATCCTGGATGGATATATCGTCTTTTAATGTAAATAAATAAAAAATAAGTTTCTTTTTAACTGAAAGTAAGGAACACGTTAAAACTTAAAACGAACAGAAGTTATTCCACATATGAAAGGGGCTGTCCCCTCCTCAACGCCTCGCTATTTACGCTAAAGTCTTTTATTGTTTATAAAAATAGAGTTGTGAGAAAGTCAAACTTTAGCGTAAAAAGCAAGGCGTTTCATATACGGAATAATTTCTGTTCGTTTTAAGTTTTAACGTCGTTCCTTACTTTCAGTTAAAAAACTTGTTTTTTTTTGTTCAATTTTGAACATTTTTGAATTTATGCAGATTTTGATTTTGGCTCACCTTACATGAATAATTAAAACAAAATTTGCATATTAATTTTACTTTTATTTGGTCAAATGGCTTTGTCGGAACTTGTTTAGAAAGTCAGGTCAGTTTTCTATTAATTTTATTTCAACTCTTTACGCTAAAGTCTTAAATTTCTATTAAAATATTTTTCATTTAAATTCAACTGCACTTGTGTTTGATCAGCCTTTCTAAGTAAAATTGTGGTCAAAAGTCAAACTTCAGCGTAAAGACCTAGAGTTGAGGAAGGAGCAGCCCCTCTGATACTTGGAATAATTTTTGTTTGTTTTAACTTTCAATGTTGCTCCTTACTTTCAGTTCAAAATACTCTTTTTTTTAAATTTAGTTTCTGGCCGTTTTTCAAATCCTGCTGGGAAATACCCCCCCCCCCGTGTAAAATTTCCCTTAAAATTTCTCCGGAGTGTATCCTCACCACGTAAAATTCTAGCTTTAGAAATGCTCCCCCCTCACAAAATTTCCGTATATTTCGCAATAACAAATACTTTATGTGAACAATGGCTACTCAAATTGTAAAACTTACAGCCCTTTGTCCGTGGACTACGGGGGTGATTCCATCCCCGAAGGTATAACTATTAGGCTGTTCAACTATGCTGAATCAAATGGTTATCTTGAAATTGTGATCGCATGTGTTTGGCAAAGAAAGGGGCGTGGGGCGGGGGACTAGTTGCCTACCAATCTTTTTGGTCACTTAAAAAGGAAACTAGAATTTTTTATGTCCGTTCGAATAAGCTCTCTCAGATCTTCTAATACCGTTGGTTCAACACGATCAACAATGGAAAAAAAACAGAAAAAGAAAGAAAAGAACAAATAAACACTTATCTATGATTTCTCTTCTGACAAAAAATACAAAATTTCACATTCTTGGTAGATAGGAGCTAGAAACCTGTACAACATGGTTCTCTGATATATTCTGATAGTGGGATTTTAATTAAGATTTCTTGATTTTTTTATTTTTTTTTGGGGGGGGGGTCCTCTTTTTGAAAATCAGGCAAATTTTCTCAGGCTCGAAGCTTTTGATGGGTAACATAAAACTTAATGAGTTTTATATATTTGGAATCACCCTAAAAAGCCAATTTTTTTGATGAAATTAAATAAAAAATCAAGTTTTTTTTAACTGAAAGTAAGGAACGACGTTAAAACTTAAAACGAGCAGAAATTATTCCGCATATGAAAGGGTGCTGTCCCCTCCTCAACGCTTCGCTCTTTACGCTAAACTTTGATTTTCTCACAACTCTATTTTTTTTTAAATAATAAGAAACTTTAGCGTAAAGAGCAAGGTATTGAGGAGGGGACAGCGCCTTTCATATACGGAATAATTTCTGTTCGTTTTAAGGTTGTTCCTTACTTTCAGTTAAAAAAAATACTTGTTTTAAAAAGAATAAGCGGTTTTATACTCAGCCTTTGTTTCTGCTATTCTTAGATATTTTTCAAGTATTTCAATCAGAACTGTGCCAAAACTTAAAGAAGCAAGGGGTAACATATCAAAAGCAGATAAACCTGAAGCAATAAGTATAAATTTAAATTCTAAGAAAGTATTACTAACATTTCCATAATATTTACAACTTCTACGATAAACAAATAATCGTTTCTCTAATTCTTCTTCCATTTATATTAAGAAATAAAATCTAAGTAAAATTTTGTGGATCCAATCCCTTAAATCTTTTTTTAATATACTCTGCACATAAATGTCCACAATTGACAGTAGGGAGTATCTATGGAATTTGCTCGGGGGTATAGCAATTCCCATGCTATGATTACCAGACTGGTCATTTGGCAAGGTATAATGTAGTCAAACATGTTTTGAGAGTATGGTCGTAATAATATAACTTAAGCAGACAGGTTTTTTCTGTTAATCTATGGAATTTGCTCGGGGGTATAGCAATTCCCATGCTATGATTACCAGACTTGTTATTTGGCAAGGTATAATGTAGTCAAACATGTTTTGAGAGTATGGTCGTAATAATATAACTTAAGCAGACAGGTTTTTTATGTTAATCTATGGAATTTGCTCGGGGGTATAGCAATTCCCATGCTATAATTACCAGACTGGTTATTTGGCAAGGTATAATGTAGTCAAACATGCTTTGAGAGTATGCTCGTAATTATATAACTTAAGCAGACAGGTTTTCTTCTGTTTTTGATAAGCATTTCATAAGAATGTAGGTCGGGACACTACAATCAGAATTGTTTGATTGACAGTTAAAAAGGGGTAATGAGATTTGCGAATTGGAGTGTAGGATTTGCGAATTTGATCCTATTAAGGATTGACTTGAAATAAAAATTTTAACAAGAAATGACTGAAAAGTGTTTTGGAGGAGATGGGGTGATTGTGTACTGTATAATACACAAGTGATGTTTTGGACAGTTTTGTCAATTTAAAATAGTTTAGAAATAAAAAAATTTAACAAGAAATGGCTTAAAAGTGTTTTGAGGGAGATGGGTTGATTGTGTACTGTATAATACACAAGTGACGTTTGGACAGTGTTGTCAGTTTAAAGGTCTTAGTTTTTAATGGTGCTCCTGATTTCTAGTCGAAAATGCTTATTTTTTAATTTAATTGGGATGAAAAGTCAAAGTCTACAACTAGGGAGTTGAGTTGCACGGGAGTTGAGTTGCACGGAGGGTTGAGTTGCACGAGGGTTCAGTTAAAGGGGGTACAGTTACACGGGGGTTTAGTTAAATGGGGTCGAGTTGCACGAGGGTTCAGTTGTACGGGGTTTTGGTTATACAGGGGTTCAGTTACATGGGGGGTTCAGTTGTACGGGGGTTTAGTTAAATGGGGTTGAGTTGCACGGGAGTTGAGTTGCACGAGGGTTCAGTTGCACGGGGGTTCAGTTACATGCGGATTCAGTTACACGGGGTTTAGTTAAATGTGGTTGAGTTGCAAGGGGGGTTGAGTTGCACGAGGGTTCAGTTAAAGGGGGTTCAGTTGCACGGGGTTTGAGAGACTCTGTTGCCTGATTCCGTGGGGTTTTTCTTTACTTGGAGCCCATTAAAAAAAAACGATAGAATAGTTATTTCCTTCAAAAATCTTTTCCGATGTAACTAAAAGGCATCTATCTTTGTAATTAGAGAAATGCTCCCTTTTGGAAAAACGGGCATCGCAAGCTTGTGTTATCTTAGAGATTAATGCGTAACTCGAGACATCTTGGCAAAGTTTTTAATAGAGGTTGTTTCCAAAGAGAAATTATGAAAAAATTGTAAGTAAGGGTTCAGTTGTAATCAATAGGCTCATCAAAAGAATGGGTTTCTTATGCTGATTCCAAATATCTAGGATTCATTAACTTTAGTGTTGTCAATCAAAAGCTATGAGCTTGAGAAAATTGCCTAATTATCGAAAAATGGGGAAACACCCTCCAAAAGTCGACAGGAATGGAATTGTCTTGGGGGGGGGGATTTTCCATGGAAAAGGGGTAGGGTATTTTTACGTGAAAACAACTTCAAAGGTATTTCGGAGGGGATACCTAACTTCATATACGGGATAATTTCCATTCGTCTTAGTTTTTAACGATGCTCGTTATTTCTAGTTGAAAATGCTTATTTTTTAATTTAATTGGGAATGAAAAGTCAAATTCTAACATAAAGAACAAGGTATTTCGGAGGGGATAGCTAACTTCATATACGGGATAATTTCCATTCGTCTTAGTTTTTAACGATGCTCGTTATTTCTAGTTGAAAATGCTTATTTTTTAATTTTATTGGGAATGAAAAGTCAAATTCTAACATAAAGAACAAGGTATTTCGGAGGGGATAGCTAACTTCATATACGGGATAATTTCCATTCGTCTTAGTTTTTAACGATGCTCCTTATTTCTAGTTGAAAATGCTTATTTTTCAATTTAATTGGGAAGGAAAAGTCAAAGTCTAACATAAAGAACAAGGTATTTCGGAGGGGGTAGCTAATTTCATATACGGGATAATTTCCATTCGTCTTAGTTTTTAACGATGCTCCTTATTTCTAGTTGAAAATGCTTATTTTTTAATTTAATTGGGAATGAAAAGTCAAATTCTAACATAAAGAACAAGGTATTTCGGAGGGGATAGCTAATTTCATATACGGAATAATTTCTATTCGTCTTAGTTTTTAACGATGCTCCTTATTTCTAGTTG
>CM051258.1:16147392-16214892 GCA_027921565.1 Artemia sinica
GTTCATAGTGTCCAGTTTGCGAATTCCTTATCCCTTTTTGCAAAAATGTCAATCAAAACAATTCCTAAATATGCAATTTGACAATCTCTAGTTTTCGATTAAAAAAAAAACAGCGGGGAATCCCCGCTCATAATTGCTAATCACCTTAACCCTTTTTCTCCATCGTCAAGTACATGCTCCAAAAATATTTTATTCAGAGATTTCATGTTAAAAAATTATCCTATCACTAATTACCCCTTTTTTGCAAATGTCAATCAAACGCCAAGGAACGTAATTTCCCCGAACACATCAAACTGTTTCCAAGGCAGATTAGCTTTTTAAAATGTTCACGCGTAAGTGTAATGTCTCAGGCATGGGTTGTCAAATAACCAGTCTGGTAATCTGCCTTGGAAAGGTGCCATGGGAATTGCTATACCCGTGAGCAAATTCAATAGATACTTAATACTAGCCCCCTCCCCTCACGCCCGTCATTCCCCAAAAACACATCCAATCAAAATTTTGAGATAGCAACTTTGTTCAGCGTAGTTGATTTCCAGAGAGAAAATATCTTTTTGAGGAGGACCTTCACCCACAACCCTCAGGGCAAGGGTTTTAAGTTATACCCTGAGGCATATAAGATCAATGTTGACAGTGTACAGTTGATTATTTTGTTTTCTTTAAAGCGGGGCACATCATATAGAAGGGGTCGTTGTAGAAACTTCAAAAGGGGCTCATCTGATTAGAGATCGAGAATTCTAGTGTGCTTTTTAATAATCGAAAGTTACTGGAGGGCAATTTGGTTTTGAGGAGTACACTCCCCACAACCCTCAGGGCAAGGGTTTGAAGTTATGCCCTGCAGGCATATAAGGTTTTTATAGAAGGTGTTGTCGTAAAAACTTCAAGAAAGGCTCATTCGATTGGAAATTCATAAGGCTAGTGCTCTTTTTAATAGTCAAAAGTGATTTGACGGCAACTATCCTCCCGCACGCCCATCATTCCCCCAAACACATTCGACCAAAATTGTGAGATAGCCATTTTGCTCAGGGTAGTTGATTTCCAGATAGAAAATACGTTTTTGAGGAGGACACTCCCCCAAAACCCTCAGGGCAGGGGTTTAAAATTATCCCTTGGGGGCATAAAAGGTTTTTATTGAAGGCGCTGTCGTAGAAACTTCAAAAAGACTCATTCGATTGGAAATTCAAAGGGCTTGTGTCCTTTTTAATAGTCAAACGTGATTGGAGGGCAACTATCCCCCCGCACATCCATCATTCCCCCAAACACATCCAATCAAAATTTTGAGATAGCCATTTTGTTCAGCGTAGTTGATTTCAAGATAGAAAATGTGTTTTTGAGGAAGACACTCTCCCACAACCCTCAGGGCAAGGGTTTTAAGTTAAGCCCTGGGGGCATGTAAGGCTTTTTATAGAAGGCGTTGTCGTGAAAACTTCAAAACAGGCTCATTCGATTGGGAATTCAAAGGGCTAGTGCCCTTTTTAATAGTCTAAAATGATTGGAGGGCAACTAGCCCCCCCCCATGCCCATCATTAACCCAAACACATCCAATCAAAATTTTAAGATAGGCGTTTTGTCACTGTAGGACACAACCCCACAGCCCTCGAGGCAAGGGTTTTGAGTTATGCCCTGGGGCATATAAGGTTTTTTACAGAAGGCATTACCGTAAAAACTTCAAAATAGCCTCATTTGATTGGAAATTCAAAGGGCTAGTGCCCTTTTTAAAAGTTGAATTGGATTGGAGGGCAACTAGCCCCCCCCCCCCCACCGACGCCCATCCTTCCCCCAAACAGATCCAATCAAAATTTTGAGATAGCCATTTTGTTCATCGTAGTTGATTTTCAGATAGAAAATATATTTTGAGGACGACACTCCCCCACAGCCCTCAGGGCAAAGGTTTTAAAATATGCCATGGGAGCATACAAGGTTTTTATTGCAGGCAATGTCGTAGAAACTTCAAAACAGGCTCATTCGATTGGAAATTCAAAGGGCTAGTACCCTTTTTAATAGTCGAAAGTGACTGGAGGGCGACTAGCCCCCCCCCCCACGCCCTTCATTCCCTCAAACACATCCAATCAAAATTTTGAGATAGCCATTTTGTTCAGCGTAAATGATTTCCAGATAGAAAATATGTTTTTGAGGAGGACACTTCCCCACACCCCTTAGGGCAAGGGTTTTAAGTTATGCCTTGGGGCTATATAAGGTTTTTAAAGAAGGGGCTATCGTGGAAACTTCAATAAAAGCTCATTTGATTGGAAATTCAAAGGGCTAGTGCCCTTTTGAATAGTCGAAAGTGATTGGAGGGCAACTAGCCCCCCCCCCCAACACCCATAATTGTCCAAACACATCCAATAATAATTTTGAGATACTCTTTTTGTTCAGGGTAGTTGATTTCCAGATAGAAAACATATTTTTGAGGTGGAAACTCCCCCACAACCCTCAGGGCAAGGATTATATGTTATGCCCTGGGGGCACATAAGGTTTTTATTGAAATCTTTGTCGTAGAAAATTGAAAAAGGGCTCATTCAGTTCCAGATAGAAAATACAAAGGTTTTAAGTTACGCCCTGGGGTCATATAAGGTTTTTATAGAAGGCTTTGTCTTAGAAACTTCAAAACAGGCTCATTCGATTGGAAATTCAAAGGGCTAGTGCCCTTTTTAAAAGTCGAATTGGATTGGAGGGCAACTAGCCCCCCCCCACGACGCCCATCCTTCCCCCAAACACATCCAATCAAAATTTTGAGACAGCCATTTTGTTCAGCGTAGTTGATTTTCAAATAAAAAATATATTTTGAGGAGGACACTCCCCCAGAGCCCCCAGGGCAAGGGTTTTAAGTTATGCCCTGGGGGTATACAAGGTTTTTATAGAAGGCGTTGTCGTAGAAACTTCGAAACAGGCTCCTTAGATTGGGAATTCAAAGGGCTAGTGCCCTTTATAATAGTTGAAAGTGATAGGAGGGAATTAGCCCCCCACGCCCATCATTCCCCCAAACACATCCAATAAGAATTTTGAGATAGCCATTTTGTTCAGCGTAGGCTAGTTGATTTCCGGATAAAAAATATGTTTTTAGGAGGAAAATCCCCCAGAGCACACTCCTCCACAACCCTCAGGGCAAGGGTTTTAAGTTATGTCCTGTGGGCATATAAGGATTTGTAAGAAGGCGTTGTCGTAGAAACTTTAAACAGGCTCATTCAATTGGAAATTTAAAGGACTAGTTCCCTTCTTCATAGTCGAAAGTAATTGGAGGCGAACTAGCCCCTCCCTCACGCCCATCATTCCCCCAAACACATCCCATAAAAATTTTGACATAGCGATTTTTTTCAGCATAGTTGATTTCCCGATAGAAAATATGTTTTTGAGGAGGACACTCCCCAACAACCCTCAGGGCAGGGGTTTCTAGTTATGTCCTGGGGTATATAAGGTTTTTATAGAAGGCGTTGTCATACAAACTTCAAAAGGGGTTCACCTGATTGGAAATTCAAAGGGCTAGTGCCTTTTTTTCATAGTCAAAACTGATTGGAGGGCAACAAGCCCCCCTCCCCCACGTCCATCATTTACCCAAACACACCCAATCAAAATTTTTAGATAGCCATTTTGTTTAGCGTAGGCTAGTTGATTTCCGGATAGAAAATATGTTTTTGAAAATGACACTCACCCACAATTCTCAGGGTTATGCCCTGGGCGCATATAAGGTTTTTATAGAAGGCGTTGTCGTAGAAACTTCAAAAAAGGCTATTTCGAATGGAAATTCAAAGGCTAGTGCCCTTTTTAACAGTCGAAAGTGATTAGTAATATTTTCTGTTGTTGTTGTTGTTTAGACCAGGGCACTTTGTATCGGAGGAGTTGTCGTGGGAACTTCGAAAGGGGATCATTTGATTGAAAATAGAAGGGGTTGATGCCCTTTTTAATAGTCGAAAGTGATTGAAGGGCAACTAATCCCCCTTCTAGTCCCACCCTTCCATTGGCTCATTATGTTTAAAAACTAAATGTTGCCTTAAGCTTAAATCAAAATGCATTGTGATAATGCTAATTCTCAGTAAGGCATCTCAGCAGTATCCCAAGAACGACTGAGGATATTATGTTCAAAATTTCGAGGCTTCTTCTGCTCTTAAAATTCAACCAAATCAAAATAGTGTAAGTGTATCCAAGCTATCAAAGAAGGTAAACAGATTTTTTTGCGAATGGTATCAAGTTTTCCATTTCAGGTCAACTAGAGGAGGTATGAAACTAAGTTAAAGAGCACTATTTGTGTCCAGATTTTTAAAATGGTGTATGTTGTTAAAAATTACTGAAAATTTTTCACCAGCATACAAATAGCAGGCCAAATATTAAAGTCTTAAAAACAAAAAGATTTAAAGTGTTATTTTCTTTTTCCCTGAAAAGACTATGTTATTGTAAAACGAACAGAAATTAATTAAAAAAAACCTTTTCCACAAACTAAGTTTTTCAAAGAAAAGTAAAGAACTCCCTTAACAAAAAATGAGTAAAAGTAAAATCAAATACTCTACCAAGCTCAAAACTACCACAAATCAGAACAGAAATTACACCTAAATGAAATTACAAATAAATGAAACCCAAACGAACAGAAATTACAAAAAATAACCGAGTCAACCTCAAAACGAGCAGAAATTAATATAAGTTGGAGACAAAACCCCTATGCATTCCCAAGGCCAGAACAAAATTTGCACTTTACTGAAAAAATTTAAATGAAATTTTTGCACTGTCAGTTTAATATACATATACTTATATTTAGTAATCAAAGTGTTAAAATTATTTGATTTATTAAAGTTACAATAGTAGAAACCTTTATATTTTTTTAGTAAAGTGCAAATTTTGTTCTGGCCTTGGAAAGGGATAGGGGTTTTGAGCCCAACTTATGTTAATTTCTGCTCGTTTTGAGCTTGACTTGCTTATTTATTGTAATTTCTCTTCGTTTTGGGTTTCATTTATTTATTGATGCTGATTAGTGGTAGTTTCATGCTTTGTAGATTATTTGATTTTATTTTAATTACTTTAGATTTTTATACAGTTTTATTTTACATGACATACTTTTTTTTTATTTTTTGAACTGTTTGTCGGTAATAATGAACGTTTCCCCTATGTTAGCTATTGCATAATATCCACAAAATTAAGGCATGCTATGTAATGTAAACGGTCTGTTTTGCAATAACTCTCGATGAAAATGCACCATCAATTGTATTGTTTCATTTTTGCCAAAAGTTGTTTTATTGATCTGAAAGTCTACTTTGAAAAAAGCTATGATTTTGTGTAGGTCTTAAATCTGAAGTTGTCAAATATATCAGTTTTTGATATTCAAAATTGTAGAAGTATCCTAAATTCAATCGTTTAATATGACCCAATCACCTGTAAACATAATAGAATCAACAAATAAACAAGCAAAGCAAACAAACAAATCTAAGCAAATAATAAGCAAAAAGCAATAACTAATTCACTAAGGCATGCATGTCATAGCACGATACTAAACATATGAAATTTAAAAATATTAATATTGCTCAATTATGTCCAACACTTGAAGCATTGGTCAATAGTGCCCAGCACTAGAAATTTGTATTTGATTTTTCTTAGTTTTTGTTTTAATGCTTTATTTTGTACAAAGTACTTTGAAAATACTTTACTTTTTACAATTACAGAGTATGAAGGCGTCAAATATATCAGTTTTCAATAACCAAACTAAAATACCTCGGTATTTCTCAAAGATTCCCAACACTTGCAGCATAACTCCATGAAATGGAACTAATGGAATCCTAGTTTTTATCAGTAGGCTCATGTCAAGTATTTTGTTTTTTTACAATTTTAGATTACTTGACATAACCTTTTCAGTATTTTTGAACTTTTTGTCGTTAATAATGAACGTTTTCTCCTATGCTAGAAATTTTACAGTAATCAAAAAAATTAAGCCATCTAGTGTAAACGTTTTTTTTTTGTGATAAACAATTTTATTCGAACTTGTTAATTTTTGTCAGTTGAATTTGAGCATCAAAAATGAGACGCCCAGTTTGACGCTTGTATTGTGAAGTTAAATTTTGTTTTCTTTTGTTATTCTTTTAATTTTTAAATGTTAGAAAATATAAGGGATTTTAGTCTAAGAAGGAACATTGTCATGTTATGATAAATGCATAAATTATATAGCCATTATAAAATCAAAGCTGCTATATATATATATATATATATATATATATATATATATAATATATATATATATATATATATATATATATATATATATATATATATATATATATTATATATATATATTATATATATATATATAGTATATATATATATATATATATATATATATTATATATATATATATATATAATATATATATATATATATATATATATATATATATATATATATATATAATATATATATATATATATATATATATATTATATATATATATATATATATATATATATATATATATATATATATATATTCCCAGAACTTTCAACTACGCTGAACAAGATGGCTATCTCAAAATTCTGATTTGCTAAGTTTCGAGAATTGATGGGCGTGAGGGGGTGGGGTCTAAAATTTTGACTGGTTGTGTTTGGGGAAATGATTGCCTTGGGAGGAGGGTTAATTGCCCTCCAATCACTTTCAACTATTAAAAACGGCACTAGCCCTTTCAATTTCAAATAAAATGAGCTCTTTTCGAAATTTCTGCAACAACAAATGGCCATCTCAAAATTTCTATTAGATGCATTTCTAAAAATACAAGATGTGATGGGGGGGAGTTATCCCCCCTCCGATCACTCTGAATCCCAAAAAGGGCATTAAAACTTCTGATTACCAATACAAAGTGTTCTGATTACCTCCGAAAATTTTACGATCATCCTTTCTATATATGTCCCAAAGGCATAACTTACACCCTAGAGGGCCGTGGGGGAGTTGTCATTTTCAAAGACAAAATATTTGTACCTTTCAATTACTTTGAACAAAATGGTTATCTCAAAATTTTGATTGGACGTGTTCTGGGAAATGTTTTACTTGGGAGGAGGGGTTAGTTGTCCTCAAATCACTTTTGACTATTAAAAAGAGTGTAGCCCTTTCAATTTTCAATCGAATGAGCTCTTTTCGAAGTTTCTACGACAACAAATGGCCATCTCGAAATTACTATCAGATGCATTTCGTGAAAATACAATGTGTAAAGGGGGAAGAAGGTATCCACCCTCCCATCACTCTGAATCTAAAAGGGACACTAAAGCTTCTGATTAGCAATCATTAGTAGTAATCATTTGCAGAGGGCGGTGTTGATATTAGAGTTAGATTTAAGCAACATTACGAGCTTTAAGGGAAAATTCCCCGTTTCTTTAACCCAAGACTATGGATATTTCACACCATCGTGACAATACGCCCCACCCTCCCCCTAGCTATCATTTCCAGAGGGCGCATTTATATTAGACTTAAATTTAATCCATATTAAGAGCTTTTAACGAAAAAGCCCCGTTTCTTTAAGCCAAGACTATGAATACTTCACACTATCGTGACAATACCCCCCACCCTCTCCCTATCAATCATTTCCAGAGGGCGCGTTCATATTAGAGTTAAATTTAAACTATTTTGAAGTATCTCCGACAGCTTTTAACGAAAATGCCCCATTTTGTTGAGCAACGACGCTTTACCATCCATTTCTCTATTGAACGAAACCCGTTTCGAAAGAAACCTACATCTTCCCTATATAATAATAGCGCGTGTGTTCCAGATAGTACATAAGTACCAAAGTATGTCCCGGGAAGGTATTTTGAAGTACCTACCGGCACTCCTTCTCCCTCTAGAGGGTCGTTAAATTTTCCTAATAGGTCTGTACTTATTGAAATTTTGACAAAACAACATTTTACCTTGATTTTCAGGTATCAGTTTCTTTTTCTCAATGTGTAGTTCCAAAAATGCAATTCCTGTTATTTGTGTAGAGTTTTAAGCCATATCAATGGGTTTCTTTCTTCAAAATTTAGGAAATGTATTTATATATCTTAGAACCTTATAAATTGAGATTGAGTAAAGTTGTGAAGCTGAAAACAAATTTGTTGTACTTCATCTAAGCAAAAGATCTATTTTGCAAGGTTTCAATTTTATAACACAGAGATTTGATGAGGTGGTGAACAAAAGATTTGATAAGATCTGATGTATAAGTCAAAGGTATTCAGAAAAGAGAGGATTCGTGGCATTATTGTTGCAACCGTTCAGCTCTGGAGGTAGAAAAAAGGGGGAAATTCTATCTTTTATTTGTGCCTCGATTTGATTTCATCTTCATTTCAGGTCCGTGCGTCACTGTTTTCCTGATTGGAAGATATTTCTTACTCAAGTGTCTTTTGTCAGTCTGCTACTACGCCATTGATTTACTGATTTCCACCATGAAAAATGCAACCGTTAAGAGGTGTCATATTATCTGGGAGAATCTTTTGTTGTAATTTTCTGTTCTTGTAAAATAAAGGAGATTATTTTTTCGGTATTTATTGATGCTTCAGAAATACGAAAGGGAAACTGAATCCTGAGAACTACATATTAGACTGTAGACCTAGGAAATTGAACAGCGCTAGTGATGGAAATCCAATAAAAGAACGGGAAATCCAGCAAACAAAATGGAAATCCAATTAGGATCTTAAAATCCAGCATGTTGTTTTGTCAACAAATTGAAAATTCAATTCGGGTATGAGAGTTCAACATTTTTGTTCCTCAACAAATTGTAAATTCAGTAATGACCATGGAATTCCAAAATGGTCTCCATTATTCAATTTCAGCTGTTGAAATTCCAATTTTGTTGTTGATAAACGTTACAAACATTTTTTTTTACAGTGTGAGACTATTGGGCTAGCAGAAGTTATAAAAGTGGTGTTTAATGACTTATTTGAAAGCTATTGCTCTTATATACGTGTTGCTTTTTTCAATTTTATATTCGTAAGTGCAATATAGCACTGAAAACAAAACTTATGGTGCAACTTCTTAAGTGGAAAACTGTGAAGTACAAAACAGGTATCATTGTAATAGTTTTGCTCAAGAACCCTTAACTGGAGGTTCACAAGAACCCCTCCCATACACTCCCCTCCCAGCCCCCTTAGTAACTTTCAAAAATCGTCTGCTCATAAGTAAGCCACTGAAACATTAGCAGGCTATCACACCGTCGTAGATAGATGCTTAATAGCTCAATTACAAGCTATTGTTTATATTTACTAGGTTTTTAAAATTCTAAAAACTATTAGATTTCACAGATTTTAATGTTAACTAGTTTCTGAGGAGAATTTGAATTGAACTCTTTGTCATGGTAGAAGCATAAGCTACAACCTAGTAAAGAGCGAACCACAGCGCATAGTAACTAAAAGATTACAAATGTTAAAACGGTCGTTTTTTCTTCTTTATTTTAGGCCTAGCGGGCTGCTAAAACATCATACAGAGATACTTAAGAGCTAGTTCAAAAGCTATTTCTCATATGTACGTGGTTTATATAAACTTCGCCATGTGCAAGTGTCATATAGTGTATTACAGGTAATTACTTGGTAAAAAAATAATAATAATAAAAATAGCCGTCAGTGCACGGGTTGTAAGTTATGCCCTGGGAGCATATAAGTTTTTTATAGAAAACGTTCTGGTAGAAACTTTAAAAGGGCTCATTCGATTGGAAATTCAAAGGGCTAGTGCCTTTTATTAGTTGAAGTGATTGGAGAGTAACAAACGCCCCTCTCGCGCCTACCATTTCCCAAACACATCCATTCAAAATTTTGAAATATCCATTTTGTTCAACGTAGTTGAAAGCTCTGAAAATTAGGTCTTTGAGGATGACAACCCCCTCACAGTCCTAAGAGCAAGGGTTGTAATTTATACCGTGGGGGCATATAAGGTGTTTATAGAAAGCGTTGACGTAGACACTCAAAAATGGCTCATTTGATTGGAAACTGAAAGGGCTAGTGTCCTTTTTAATAGTCGAAAGTGATTGGACGGATTGGCATTTTTATAGTAAAGAGCGATGTGGGTAAAATGTATTATTACTTTTTTTTTAGACTAGGGCACTTCGTATTGAAGGAGTTGTCGTAGAAACTTCAAAAAGGGCTCATTCGATTGAAAATAGAAAGGCTAGTGTCCTTTTTAATAATTAAGAGTGATTAGAGGGCAAGTAGTCCCCCTCCCACGCCCACCCTCCCATTTGCCAATTATGTTTAAAAACTAAATGTTGCCTTAAGATTAAATCAAAATGCACTGTGTTAGTGCTAATTCACAATAGGGCATCTCAGCAGCATCCCAAGAACGACTGAGGGTATCATGTTTAAACTTTCGGGGCTGCTTCTGCTCTTAAAATTTAACCAAATCAAAATAGCGTAGGTGTATCCAAGCTGTGAAAGAAAGTAAACAGATTTTTTGCGAATGGTATAAAGTTTTGTATTTCATGTCATTTAGAGGAGGTATAAACCTAAATTAACAACTACTATTTGTTTCCAGATTTTTAAAAGGGTGTATGTTGTTAAAAATTGCTAAAAAAAAATTTCTCCAGCATACAAATAGCAGGCCAAACTATAAAGTCTTAAAAAACGAAAAGATTTAAACAATTATTTTTTTCCCCTGAAAAGACTATGTCAATATAAAACAAACAGAAATTAATTAAAAAAAAACTTTTTTCACAAAATAAGTTTTTCAAAGAAACATAAAAAACCGCATTAAGCCAAAACTGAGCAAAAATAAAATCAAATAATTTACCTAACGTGGAACTATCATAAATCAGCATCGATAAATAAATGAAACCCAAAACGAACAGAAATTGCAATAAATCACCGAGTCAAACTCGAAACGAGCAGAAATTAACATGAGTGGGGCTCAAAACCCCTATGCCTTCCCAAGGCTAGAACATAATTTGCACTTTGCTGGAAAAATACAAATGAATGTGCATTGTCAGTTTAATATACATACACTGATATTTGTTCATCAAAATGTTAATATTATTTGATTTATTAAAGTTATAAAAGTAAGAACATTTACAAAAATATTTTTGATATAATTTGTTGTATTTATTTTTTGCCTCTGATGATTTATACCTAGCATAAATAAATTTCTATTTTAATAAATATTATTTTGTTTTATTTTCCCAGAAATCGAGCTTTTTTCTTGAATTAGGCATGCTGAATTATTTATCGTCAAGTTTTCCGGGTTTATAAAATAATCTCTTGTTTCCGTTCAAACTTAGGGGGACAAAAACAATTTCCACTTCAATAATTATTGAAAAAGCTGAAAAACATCAATAATCATACTTGTCGATGTTTTTTTCTTTCTTCTCGTCTCTCATACTATTATGATTATGGGGAATTAAAAAACTAAGTCGAGGCTCAGGCCACAGAGGCTCATTGCTTCCAAACGCGCCCATAACAAATACCCCCCTGGTATAATTTTGGTGGTTATTACTGGTTTTAATCCATCGAACTTTATTGGAGTATTCCTCAAAATACCCTGCCTCAAGGTCTGATCCTCAGCAAGACGGCCACGCTCGGCGGTGTACGGCCGCGCTCGACGGTGGTTTTCAAGTAATATTGCTTTTTTTCTAATTTCAGACTTAATATTTCATAAGACCTTTTCTAGAATTCTGGAATGCCTTTGAAATTAACGTTAAGTCTTCTAGAACTTAAGAATAACGTAAAGCTACCTGTAGTTCAACAATGTGATGGGTGTTCTTGGAAAAAGGACTACGTTTCTTCCAATGACATTCAGTTTAATTAAAGTCTAATATCAGTTAGAATTTTAAGCATTTTCTATCTCAAATTCGTAATTATTTAGAATTCTTCTCGCATACGAGGATATAATCGAGAATCTGCAAAAGGATTTATGTGGAACCATTATTAACAAGGTTAACTGCAAAATTCTAGACGAGAAACATTTTGATATATTTGAAACAGTTGAATTAGGTGAATGAAATCTTCAGAAGTATTTCTAAAGCCTAGACTTTGGTCTGGAAAGATATTCTGAAGTATCTAGTTCTGTCCCTTCATCCTTCGAAAGGCAAATGCCTCTGATAAAGTTAGACAAAATATGTGTAAAAGCAGGGGCATCGTTTGGGAGGGGGAAGTTACCCCCCCCCCCCAATAATGTGGAGAAAAAAATATTGTATATAACATGCCCCTTGACTATCCGAAAATGAACCCATCTTGCCCCCCCCCCCAATATAAATGGTGGAGATTCACCCCTGTGTAAAAGCGAAACTGTGTTATACAATTGATATGCAGCTCGTACAATCCCTAGGCTGGGAAAAGTGTCCTGAACTTTATAATTGGATTGAACCATGATTTTGGTGAATTTTGAAAAATGTGTCTTAAGGTTGAAGAAAAATATAAGATTACATACAATCCTTCTCAGATTATTAGGAATGTATTTACTAAACCTTTAGTAAAAGGTAGACCCCAAAGCTGTGCCGAAAAGTCGGCGGCGCGCCGCCGAGCTAGCATGAGTGCGCTGACGCTGCCGCTGATTCTATCTGCGGCGGCGTCACTAATACGCCGCTGTTTTTTGTTTTTTTGTCCCTTTTTTTAATTATCGATATCGACCTCTGGGCTTCAACCGTCATACCGGCTAATCTGTCTCTTAAAGAAAAATACTGTCATCTTGGGCTCGCCATGTATATCGGTTCGTAGGATGAAGTAGAAGAAATTTTTCTTGAAACAAAAATTCTACCTTCCACTTTAAAACTCTGTTCATTTTCTTTCTGATTTTTCGGATGAAAAGAGGTAGGTAAAAGAGCCTTAGGCAATTCAGGATGTTATTATAGGCAGCGCAATCGCGCTGCCTAAGTAAAGAACAATGTTGGCACAATGTATTTTTTTTTCCATAACAGGGCAATCCGTATCGAGGAGTTGTCGTAGAAACTTCGAAAAGGGCTCATTCGATTGGAAATTGGAATAGCTAGTGCCCTTTTTAATAGTTGAAAGTGATCGGAAGGCAGATAAAACCCCTTCTACGCCCACCATTTCCCCAAACACATCCAGTAAAGATTTTAAGATAGCCATTTTGTTCAGAGTAACTGAGTTCCAGCGAGAAAATATGTTTTTGAGGAGGTTACTCCACCACAACCCTTAGGGCAGGGGTTTTATGTTATGACCTGGGGATATATAAGATAGATGTTGGCATAATGTATTATTTATTATTTTTTTCCTTTAGACCAGGGCACTTCGTATCGAAGAAGTTGTCGTAGAAACTTCGATAAGGGCTCATTCAATTGGAAATTGGAGTTGCCTGTGCCCTTTTTAATAGTCGAAAGTGATTGGAAGGCAACTAACAGCCCTTCCACGCCCACCACTTCCCTAGACATATCCAATCAAAGTTTCGAGATAGCAATTTTGTTTAACGTAGTTGAAAGTTCTGGAAATTGGGTCTTAGAGGATGACAACCACCCTCATAGCCCTTAGGGTAAGGGTTGTAATTTATGCCCTGGGGGAATATTTGTCAAAAGGGCGTATCAGCAATTACAGGGCCTGTTGCGGGGGATTTTGAACTATTCAAAAGACAGTATTTGCATCGTATTGCAACTGCTTCTAATAATACTAGTACTACTGATACTATTATTACTACTGGTTCAACTACTATCACTACTGATACTGCTTGTACTACTACTATTGCTAATAGTGCTAAGGACATTAAGGCGAAAAATTTGGGGAATATTGAAACTGTACTGAACTAACTTTGAATACCCTATGTCCACACAGATATGCATAAAAAAGTAACAATACTTAAAAAATACTACATTGAAAAAAAAGCATATTAAACATGAAAAAAATACACTTGTTTTTTAATTTATAATAAAAAATACAACATTTACATTGACACAGAGAAAAAACACTTAAAGAAATACACTTTAGGAAAAATAAGGTTTTAGGAAAAAATTTACTGGACTTAATTCAAACCGAGACTTTCCATATGGATAACACATTCGGCCCGGTCTGAAGTTAAATAGTGTCCAAGGGGGAGGGTAGTCACACCGTTTTGACAAACATAGACCTTGTCGGAAATGGTACTCATGGCAACTTTTTCTACATTTACAGTAAAGTTCCTGTAGTTGAGGGAACGAATTGCCAGCAATTTGGCTCGTGGAATTGTATTTTGAACAATACAATTCCTATAGATGTCCATGTCGAAATTCTTATCCACATAGCGCGTGGGCACTCCTTTGCAACGTTTCTTGATTTCCTCGTCGTGTGTCTGTATAAAGTACACCTTCGGACTTACAAACATACCACGGGAAATCATGTCGCTTCCCGTTTCTGATTTAAAAAATAAAAGCTGATTTGGCGCCCGACGTTTCACTAGCTCTGGGTAAAGCCCACTCCAATTGGTGTAGTCCATCCGTGAGCTAATAATTTCACCGTGCGCCAAATCATCAATTAGATTTGGGGTTTTTACTTTTAACAGTAGAGAATCTGTGTCCCCGTAGCAGACCTCTACTTGCCCCTTTTCCGGCCACTGTACCCTAGCCACATTGTAGTAGAATTCCAACATGAACTTTTTAGAGATCTCCAAGATCGCACTGCCTGCAGCAATATTTTTATTCAGGACAATGCGTCTTTTTTTCCTATTCAATAGTACCATGTCCGGGCCAAAGATCGTGAAGGAAGTGTAATTTGGATCGGCAATAATTCGCGCACATTGTTTGGGATCGGTCACGACGTCACAACGATTCCTATTGCGAACACTCTCACACATTTTACCGAAAGCCGAATTCAAAATGAGCTTATAAATTTCTTTTTCGGCTTTCGTCTGTGCTTCAGAACGTTTGTTGACAAAAGTGTCAACAAACTTTTTCAGATAGGGTTTTTGACTAAACTGGACGGCTCTATGAACCTTTGTGACGTTGAAACCGTTGTTGCACATCCATTTTAAAGTCACATGATGTACAACTATATTTTTTTTCGGCAGAAGGTCAGCAATAAGTTTTTGTTTTGAAGGTGACCAATGCAATCCGTCCACCTCGACTAAACGCCTATTGCGATGGCTCAAAGAGTCCTTAGTCACAGGTCTATTGATGCACGGGAAAACAAAATTCTTTACTGAATCGTGAAGCTCGACTGGTATCTCCCCATCAATTTCAAAAAACCATCCAACCGGTCCATTCTCCTCAACACTGTCAATGTTGGGGAAATGGGGAGCTTGAGGGTCATTGAGCCATTTATAGTCACCGCAAGGTAGCGCATAATGGGACATGGCCGAGGGGTAGAGAGAATTCATATCAAGGAAAACTGCATCCGATTTTGTCCCCGTCTTCTCTCCAGTTGGATCAGTTTCCAAGATACGATCCCCGTGAAAAACAAATCCACCCCTCATTGACCTTTCGATGAACAGATGCTGATCAATTTCAGTGATTAGCCAAATTTTTTCCCCGCTAATTTTTAGGATGAGGTCCATCACCAGATGAGAGATGAAAAATAATAGCCCAAATCAAGATTAAATTCCCCATAGATTTTGTCCGTATTTTTACATATAATGTCTAACAGAGTTAACACTATTCACTCGACAAATACAGCTTGCAGTAGTCAAACCCATTTTTACACCCTCCCTCTGCCCACACTTTTTTTAGCAAAACTGTATTCATCGGGGGTGCACCTACGATCGTGTAGACTGTCGTAAAACGATTCAATCGAGGGAATAGTTTCCTCGGCGAATCTCGACATGGAACAATAATAATCATAAGGATATATGCCCTTGACCGTCAACAAATCATATAAATCATTTGGAAATTGTTGCTTGAGAAGGGGGAAAGCGTTGCAGCCGTCATCGTTTTTCTGCACTTGAATTAATTCGCTCAATGATTTAGGAAAAAAACTGTAGGAATCTAAAAAGCGAATTTTATTCGTGTACTCAACATCGTCTTCAACAAATTTCCACATAAGTTCCAAAACAAGCAACTTTTCCGATGACTTAGGAATCATTTTGTAGGAAAAGCTGTCTATCACCCATGCATCATCCACTGTTCCATTTCTTTGAAGATGTGCCATTGCTGGTAGCACATACTTCAGATCGTAGTTAGAGTTATGTATAAAAACCGGAAGAAAGAGTTGCTGTTTAATTTTTAAATTACATGAATTGTGAGCCCACCCCCGAAATTTACGTTTTCCCGTTGAACTGGGGTCAATAAGATGATTATGATCCTGGACCGCGTCTTTTGGGGCAAGAACACCTCTACAAACCCAACAAATTGTCCCCTTTTCTAGTGCCAGTTGCTCTTTATCTGATAATGTCATTGGGTAGTTGGTGTGACGCAATTGTGAAATTGCGCAGTTTGCTGTTTCTATTAAAGAGACCAATAACTTTTCCATGCTATCCTCCTCATCCATAGCCAAAAAAACTCTTCCAACTGCATTTTATTATTGGAATCGCGACGGGCATGCGCATAGGAACACGCAACTAGTTTGTGTTCCTTGACTATATTTGGCCTTGATGGGTCTGATACCTCCACCAGTCTTAATTCACAGTCCAAACATACTTTATCAACTTGTAGCAGGGAATTTTGGAAATTTTTAAATTGTAAAGTATCTTTGCCTTCTGCCGGCCTTTCAATTCTTTGATTCCCATAAATTTTACAATGACTCATGTTATCCGAGAATGTTAGCTCAGATGTAAATGAAGAAAGGCACATGGGGCAATAGAGACATTCTCCTTTGTTCTTGCTTTGGGATAAGAGTCGACTTATTGCTGTAACGGGGAAAAAATGACCATAGGAATTTACATCTTTGGGGGGCTCGTAAATAACCCAAACCCAATTTTTAACATTATCTACCATCGGTGTCCTAACTGAATACAAAACTCCTTCTTTATTTGGTTTCTTTCCCCCCCTTTACAAATTCCGTGTCATACTGGAGAACGACCACCCTCAACCCAAGATTTTTATTTGCTTTTTCAAATATGGTTATTTCTTTCAAGGACACCGGATATTTTCCCTCTAAACAATCAAAATTTACTTTAGGGAAATTTTTTCCACCGTTACGTGCAAGTCCGTCGAGATTTTTCATTGATGAATCTTTTTTTAATGTTTTATGGGCTGCTGCTAAAAATGCATATTTAAAGCATTGCAGCCCCGTTTCAAAATTGAAACCCTGAACTCCTCCTGTAGTCGTCAAATCTGGGTGGCATTTTATTCTTCTACCCACCCTCCCCTTAAAATAAAGTTTTTTTTTAATCTACTGAGATTCAGGTCTATGTGTTCAATGTATAAAATGCTGGACCCACTTCCCCTCTCGTTAAATGTGTCCAAAGTCGAAATTAATTTATTTAACCAGTTGAAAAAGTTATTCTCAAATTCATTTAGACCAGGGTAAAAAGTCTGGTTGCCAGTTGAAAAATGAAAGTAAAAAATATCCCCAGATGTCCCCTTTTGTAAATAAACTTTTTGATTTACTGATGCTTTAACCCCCCCTTGACCCCCCCCCCCAATTCTGAATCTGAATCTCGATTTGTGCTCAAATTCTGTCGATGTAGCTATGAAGAACATTCACAGGGTTTGTTAAAATAATGCCCCCGTCAACCGCGTTTTCTTCGGGATGGTTAAAATCTATTCTATATGTTTGTAAGTGACTTAGAGCAGACTCTAACAAATAAAATTCACATAGTTCCGGGGACATACCACTATTTTCATGTCCTACACCTATTTGTAGAGCATCCAATTCACTAATAGTAAAGTCGTCGTCAAAAATGTCCCCGGGAACATTAGGTCCAACAATTTGCATAAGGCTGTCCATTTCTTCAGTTGTAAATTGAAAATCCAGAGGGGTATTAAATGACATACCTTCACTAACATCATCCGGCAAGAGGGGGCAATTACCCATGATACTTTGAAGTCCCGAGCCAGGGAATGCAGAAGTTTTCATAGCTTCCCCCTGAAACTAAAAAATGAATAGATTAAGTTTTTTTTTCTTTGACGAAAGTTTTATCACAATTATAGCACACTTTTTTTTATCAAACAATTTTTTTTTCTTAATTGGATTCGAATTTATCAAACAAATGCATAATAAATTACAAATATTTGCTTATAACATTATTTATAAAACAAATGCATAAATTGCAAATTTTTGCTTATAGCATTATTTACAAAACAATGCATAATAAATTACAAATTTTTGCTTATAGCATTATTTATAAAACGAATGCACAATAAATTGCAAATTTTGTTAATAACACACATTCACATGCGCACACACACACACACACACACACACACACAAACACACACACAAACGCACTTTTACAGTGTTGAAAAAATGGCGAGAAGGCTAATTCATTAACCTATAGAAAAAAAGGTTTTATTTTCTATGTGAAATAACCATTATTTTACAAAGTTAAAAAAAAGCATGTTCATTTTTTCACCCCATCCTCAAAACTCAATTCCTCCTAGAATTATTTAAACTAAATACTCGCCTCCGCCCCCCCCCCTCCCACAGAAAGTTCGGAAAGACGCAAAAGAGTGCTTTCTTTGCCCTTTCGGGTTGGGGTAGAGGACCTCACAACACTGTTCAAATAGAACTTGTGTATTAAAACGACCACAGAGTTTCACAATTGTTTTTGACATCGCTGCGCTGTCACATTTGAAAATTACTAAGAAACCCCTTCCAGCGTTAATCTCTTCATCTCTAAGATCAAAACATTCGCCCGGAGATAATTACCCTTTCGTGACAAATCAATCAACCTTGACATCACCCGTCAGACATTCCGTTTATTTGGACCACTTTGTAATGAGCGTCTCGTAGAATAACATATGGATTCCTATATTCTTGCATTGCACTTGATCAAATGTATTTATACCCCATTTTTTAACACAGCAGCATTTTTGGCAAGGTTCAGAATGAAAACAAGATAAACAAGTCGACGATATACCAGAGCAGGGTCAATTTCCGGACTGTACTTAGGTATAACATCGACAATTTCTCTTTCGTTCAAGATCAAGGTTGCTGAAAATTACGGCAGTAGATCAAATAATTGAAAACAACTATACTTTTTGGAGTCACAGGACCTCCAAAAATGTATGTAATTAGAGACTCGCAATAAGAGAAAATGGAGTTTTGACCAATTACTTCTATTTTATATTTAAGGGGAGACAAAAACACACGAAACACCTTAACGTTAGTGCCTACAATTTTTATGAAACTTTAAATGAATTGTTACAATCAGGAGTTTATTACGGAGGAGTTTATTTTGATGGGGATAGTATTTCTGGAAGGGGCGTGAATTAAACAAAAAAAATAATACATGGATTATATAGAAAACAGGAAAAAAATAACGAAAAATCGTAAAAATTGCCAGATTCTAGGGGGACAGACAGAAGGAGTCCTCCCCTCTGCCTAAAATGTTTTCTTTGTATATATATATTGCACACCTAGGATCACAGGAAATACATGGGCATACTTTCTTCAGTAGACTATGGAAATTATTTAGTATTGAAAAACAAAATAGAGCCTATAGTCCTATAAGCAAACACTAGATGAGAGTCCAAAGATGAGAGGCTTTGATAAGGTTCCAAAGGTTTAAGGTATAACTTGGCACTGGTCTTACTGCTTTGAATACATCTTAAAGCAAGGTTGTCCACTGTGAGGGGGAGACGCAAGAAGGCCGTCTCATGGGAAGACCAAAAATACACAAAAATATTGAATTTTTCAGCGATTCTGATAAATACAATCTTTTTGTCTGATCCACCCAAAATGTTTCTAAAGGTGTACATAACTCTGGGAAAATTTATAAGGTCGCCCATGCCCCAAAGATTGTGAACAGGGGTTTGACCGTGATTTAATTCCAGAGTGTATAAAACTCTGGGAAAATTTATAAGGTCGCCCATGTCCCAAAGATTGTGAACAGAGGGTTGACCGTGATTTAATTCCAGAATAAGATCGGTATTTCATTAGTAGCCGAGCAACACGCGAGAACTCAATTTCTCCTAGAGTTGTTTAAACTAAATACTTGCCTCCACCCCCCCCTCCCCACAGAAAGTTCAGAAATACGCAAAAGAGTGCTTTCTTTGTCAATAAAAAATGTATTATACTCAGCTATCTCTGAGGGGAGCAGAGAAATTTAAAACAATGGTTGGGGGCGGGGGGTGGGTAACATTTTTAATATCTCTGACATACACTTTTATGGTGTTGAAAAATGATGAAAAGAAAATACTTAAAAAAAAGTTGGATAGAAATAGGTAGAAGCTAGAGGTGAAAATACTCACATTTCCAAATTCAGACTGCTGTTGAGTGCCATCCGTTTCTTGCATAGATGTGGTGGCGATGTCACTGGCTTGTACAGATTAGCCAGTGTGGTTCACCATCCTGTGAGCAGCCGTCCATTCACTTTTTGGTTTTTGACCAGACTGTATTCGCGTGGCCCTGGATGACTCGGCTATCTCCAGTTGTTGCATCGGAGTAATATCATTAGCCTTAGCTCTCTTTTCGGGGGGGGTGTAATTGTACGAATCTTCTTCCTTAAAAAGAAGACAAAATTTAGTATGGAAAAAAACGATTCTCTTTTTTACAGAAGAAAAAATTAGTCTCCACGAAGAATCCCCCTCTTCCTCCCCCCTCCCGCTGCATAAAATCCAATACAATGATTTAAAATATATATCTAAAAAATAGTCAGCCATAAATATGCTATAATTATATTTTTATAAAAGCCTCTTAATCATCTACTAAACTCATTTGCTTTCATCAAATACATTGAAAATAGAATATTTCGTTTTAATTTGACAAAAAAAACTCTTTTGTCAACATGTCTTGAATAACACGAAAACATATGTTATTAATCTATGTGATAAGACGCATGCCAATGTTGTTTTGAAATCACCCCTCTCGGTAACAGGATTATAAACAGGGATGGTTTTATTTCAACCGGAAAAAGACAGCGCTTTTTATATGCACGATGGGAAAAGGATATTTTTGAATGAAGAAAACTATTTCTAGGGAATTAAAACTTGTAAACAAAGCAGTGGAGGGTAGATTTTATTTACATAGTGGAAAAAAAAGCATTAAAATGCGTTTTCTAGCGAGTATACACATAATATTTTAAGGTTGGTATTGTTGGAGGGGGGAGGGGGGCTAAGTTCCCCTGAAATTTGAATTTACTGGTAAAATGCTTTTTATTTGGAAATAAAGAATGAAAGTGTACTAACATTGTAAATATTTGTTGCCAAGGCTTCTAACTCATCAATATTATTCATTCTTTTATCCATTGTCACAGAACTTTCTGATAATTTAATCACAACGCATGTCCCTTATATACAAAATCCCAAGGGCAAATTGTTATGCAAAGGGAAAATCATATTTAAGTGATTCTCTGATTGGCTCGAAAAACACTCTGATTGAAAAACTTGGAGTTTAATACCATGCACCTATTAGCCCAGAAACCTGTCTGGTTGGCCCAGAAACCTGTCTGGTTGGCCCAGAAACCTGTCTGGTTGGCCCAGCAACCTGTCTGGTTGGCCAAGAAAGCTGTCTGGTAGGTTTTGTATAATTCCATGTGCAATTGATATCTTTTTTGCAATGTTTAGGAACAGGTGGGGAATCCCCGCTCGTTTGGAATGGTATCAACGGGACATAAGCAAATAGCACATAGTTTCATAACGTGTTTAATCACGTGTAGAGGTCCCATAGAATAACAATGGAAGGAACATAGAATAGCATGGAAGGGAACATAAACCCTTAGAATAGCATGGGAGCGAACATAAGCTCTTAAAATAACATGGGAGGGAACATAAACCCTAAGAATAACATCGGAGGGAACATAAGCTCCTAGAATAGCATAAGGGGGAACATAAACCCTTAGAATAGCATGGGAAGGAACATAAGCCCTTAAAATAGCATGGTCCTATACAGGCAGGCAAATAACATCGGAATTCCTATACACACAAGCAAATAACATGGAAATTCCTATACACGCAAGCAAATAACATGGGAATTCCTATATACGCAAGCAAATAACATGGAAATTCCTATATACGGAAGCAAATAACATGGAAATTCCTATATACGCAAGCAAATTCAATATAAGCATTCTACTTATAAGGTGTTTATAGAAAGCGTTGTCGTAGAAACTCAAAAAGGGATCATTCGATTGGAAATCGAAAGGCCTAGTGCCCTTTTAAATAATCGAAAGTGATTGGAAGGCTTGACATATTCAAACAGTTCGTGGTAACGAACTGTAAGTAAGGAGCAACCCGGCTCAATGGTAACCAAAACTATAAAAAATTGATACCAGTAGATACATCAAAAGAATAGGATTTTAATTCTGATTTCAAAAATATAAATTTCATCAAGTTTAATCTTACCAATCAAAAGTTACGCGCCTGAGAAAATTTGGCTGATTTTCGAAAAAAGGGGGAAAGGCCCCCCCAAAGCCCAAAACGACACAAAAAGCCAAAAGAGACACACACAGACCAAAAAGATTCAAACTGCCCAAAGAGACACACATCCTAAAGAGACACACACAGCCCAAAGAGACACACACACAGGCTAAAGAGACACACACAGCCCGAAGAGACACACAAATCCCAAAGAGACATACACACACAGCCCAAAGAGACAAAAACGCCCATACAGACAAATACAGACCAAAAGATTCAAACGCCCCAAAGAGACACACATAGCCCAAAGAGACACACACGGTCCCTAAGAGACACAAACATCCAAAAGAAAGATACGCAGATCAAAATGACACAAACAGCCCAAAGAGACACACATAGCCCAAAGAGACACACACGGTCCCTAAGAGACACAAACATCCAAAAGAAAGACACACAGATCAAAATGACACAAACATCTCAAAGAGACACACATAGCCCAAAGAAACACAACAGCCCACACGGTCCCTAAGAGACACAAACATCCAAAAGAAAGAAACACAGATCAAAATGACACAAACAGCCCAAAGAAACACAAACAGCCCAAAGAGACACAAACACCCCAAAGAGACAAACACAGACCAAAAAGACTCAAACAGCCAAAGAAACATAAACAGATCAAAAAGACTCAAACACCCCAAAGAGACACAGAGCCCAAAGAGACACACACAACCCAAAGAAACACAAACAGCCCAAAGAGAGTAACTGTGACAAGCTAAACCACGACAAAGCACTACTCTCGTGGAACTCAAGCCCCATTTAACTCAACCCCCGTGCAACTGAACCCCCCCATGTAACTAAAATCAAAGTGAACTTTGAAAGATCAAGAGAATGTAACTGTGACAAGCTAAACCACGACAAAGCACTACTCTCGTGGAACTCAAGCCCCATTTAACTCAACCCCCGTGCAACTGAACCCCCCATGTAACTGAACCCCTGTATAAGCGAAACCCCCGTGTAACTGTACCCCCTTTAACTGAACCCTCGTGCAACTCAACCCTCCATGCAACCCATCCCCCTCAAAACACTTTTCAGCCATTCCTTTTTAAATTGACAATACTTTTCAAACGTTACTTGTGTATTATACAGACCACATCGGAGAGGTAAAGCTAGGTCAAGTCACAATGTCATTCTATCGTTACTTTTCAATTAAGCTATTGAATACCTTCTACCAATGTCTCTTGTAGGCGTCAAATCTATTAAGTATCTGAGCATATTCTTTGTATTGTTGATGCAAGCATCCCATTCTTTAATTACCCGTGAGGCATTCTTAACCAACACAATACCTTTACGCAAATATCTTTTCGCAAAAAATTCGCAAATAGAGTTATTTTTACGTCACAATTTTCAACTTAAACCATTCTAATTATAACATCCAATTCCTCATACTTTAATTACCCGTTACGCTTTCTTAACCAACGCAATACCTTCACGCAAATACCTTTTCGCAAAAAATTCGCAAATAGAGTTATTTTTACGTCACAATTTTCAACTTAAAACCATTCTAATTATAGTATCCCATTCCTCATACTTTAATTGCCCGTTACGCTTTCTTAACCATCGGAAGTTTAATCTACGTAAATTAAGTTATAGACAATACTGGTTTTTAGAAAAACAGGAATAAAATAATTGATACAGTTTCAATTGCACACTACCTTTGAATAGGCAATGGATTATACCCACCAAACCAGATTGTACCTACCAATCCAGATTGTATGAACATTTATAGGGTTTCTGCCTGAGTACATCATACGTCGCCAAGTTGTTTGAAAAAAAAAAAAAAAAAAAAAAAAAAAAAAAAAAAAAAAAAAAAAAAAAAACATGTATATCATGAAATAGAAATCCGGTAAATTGTGTCAGAAAAACTTGAACCAAACCAGATTATACCCACCTAACCAGATTGTACCTACCAAACCAGATTATACCTACCAGAAACCTGTTTGGTACGGGGGCGCACGCAAAATGGTACCTCTTACTCTACTCACATTATAAATCACATTGCAATCTGTAACGCACGAAGTTTTGATGGAACAGAGACAAACGTATTTAGCTAATTCCCCAGCAGAAAATTTGAAATTGTCCTATTCCTTCTGCTTCCTTCTCCGACACTATTGGAAGGTTTCAAAAATATCCTCCAAGCAATTCCTAAGCTATTCTCCATACTTTATTTGAAAACCTGGATGCAGATAGTCTGTTCTGATTTATATTAACCCTCCCCCCTAATTAATAGTTCAATGTCCAATTACCTTAACACTCACTGAAAGTTTCAATTTGATACCCCAAGGTGTTCCTGAGCTATTGCATATACGCCATTATAATAAACTGGATAACAGAATAGTGTCTTTTGATTTACCTCGTAACATAAATGTGCATAAATAATAAATCTCATAGTATCTTGTGGTGCAAATTGTTTATTCTCCCCGCCCTCTCCAAAAAAGAGTTGAACAAAATGTTTATCTAAAAATTTGGATTCAGTATCATAGGACTTATAGGGGGGCTGAGTAGCAAACAAACAGTATAGGAGAAATAGTGGTTCTCCTTAAATTACTTTTGGTCATTAAAAAGCATTAGAACTTTTAATGTTCAGTCGAGTAAGCCCCCTTCTGATTTTGCATGATTACCCTTCAATAAAAAGTGGCCATGGAAGAAATATATATGTTTGGCCTTTTTTCAGCTCATCTTGGAGGAATCAATGTTTTTTTTTATATCTTCTGCATTCGCATCCCCATAGCCCAAGCACTTAGTTGTATAAGTTTCATGCTGCTCAGGAAAAAAATTGACCCTTCTTGGGACCTGTTTCTTTTGAGGGGAGGGTTACGTCCCAGATATATTTGTTAATGACGTTCCTCTTGGCCATGGAACTTGCATCTGCAAGTTTCAAACTGAAACAAGAATATTTTTGGCCTGTTTCTAGATTTTTATGCTCTTAACCTCCCTCCTCCCAAACAGCCAAATATTTGATCCTTTTGACCCTGAGAACGATTTTTTGGAAGCCTCAAGGTAATCACACACCCAACATCAAACATGCCCCTCTTTTTATAATAAAACCTATGTTTAAACAATCAGTAATTTGCATTATTTGTGGCCCTTGTCCAAGGATCTATTTGGGGTAATGTCATTCCTGGAGGCCTATTTATTGGACCTTTCGACTATTTTAAACAAAGGGGCTGTTTTAAAGTTTTGGCCGGATGTCTTTGAGGGTTTTGGAAGGGACGGGTAGCAAAAAAAGGACTTAGGGGGCAATCTGGTTGCCCTCCAATCATTTTCGACTCGAAAAAAAGAGTACTAGAACTTCCAATTGAACAAGCACCCTCCAAAATTTCTACAACCACAATTTCTGTTCCAATCAACCTACCTTCCATTGAAAAAATTTTAACAAACAAAAATAAGCCAAACCAATTTACACATTAAAGAAAAATGAAACCATGACAAAAAAACACAAGTTTGATAGTAGAAGGCTATCTTATACTCGTGACAACACACCATATATGGGCATAGAACCACGTGGTTAATGGGGTCAATGACCTCTTTCACCATGGTCTCTTTCTCCAGGTGTGTTTTTGGCACGCTCGAGGCGAATGTTATGATCCAGGAATAGGAAATAGATTGTTTCCGGGGAAGCTAATTAATGTCTGACAGATGACGTCAAGTTAATTAATGTCTTTGGAGTTCGACCAGAATTGTTTCCGAGGCAAAGTTTAGATCACACATGACAGATGATGTCACGATTGATTGATTGACATGAAAGGAGAATTAATTTATTGTTTCTAAAGAGATTTGATTCACGAAAGGAGAATTAATTTGTTATTTCTGAAGAGAACTGTCTCCGAGCGAATGTTTAGATCTTAGCGATGAATTGTTTTAGCGCGGGAATCAGGTTTCCAAATAATTTGAAATGCGTCAGCGCAGAGATGTCAAAGAAAAGGAACACGCTGAAATTACGTTTAGGGATTATTTGGGCGAAGCCGTTTTAGCCATTTTATGGAATTATTTCGGCGAAACAGTTAGAGACATTTTAAAAGATGATTTAAAAGATGATTTTAGAAGAGAATTTAAGGGTGAAACTCTGTGGTCGTTTTAATACACAAGTTGTATTTTAACAGTGTCGTGAGGTCCCCTACCCCGACCCCAAAGGGTTCCGATCTCCCTTCCCCAACCCCAAAGAGTTCCGATCCCCCTACCCCAACCCCAAAGGGTTCCGATAACCCTACCCCAACCCCGAAGGAAGCCCCCGGTACTCAAAGGTCAACCAAGCTCCCAAAGGGCCCCCAGACCCCCAAAGGCCCTCCCCAGACTCCCAAAGGCCCTCCCCGGGCCCCCAAAGGCCCACCGGGCTCCCAAAAGACCACCAGGCTCCCAAAGGGCCCCCGGGCCCCAAAGGGCCCCTCCCCTCCATCTCCCTCCCTCTCCTCCCCCTCCTCACCGTCCCCTCCCCCTCCCCTCCTCCCCTCCCCTCCCCTTCTCCCCTCCCCCTCCCCTCCCCCATTTTTTAAAATTTTTTTGTGCATTGAGACACAGAAGGGCCCCCTCCCCCTCCCCCCCCCCGAGCCCCCAAAGGACCCCCGGCTCTCCAAAGGCTCCTGAGCCACCATTTTAATACTTTTTTAAGGCTTTATTATATCTTTTCAGAACAAATTATTATTTTAGGGAATTATTTCGGCGAAACAGTTAGAGACATTTTAAAAGATGATTTTTGAAGAGATTTTAGAAGAGGATTTTAGGGTGAAACTCTGTGGTCGTTGTAATACACAAGTTCCATTGAACAGTGTCGTGAGGTCCTCTACCCCAACCCCTATTTCAGGCTTTTCTGAGCTAAGGTTTCCTAGTATTTCGTAGGTGAATGTTGTCTGAAACTTATGATTTGGGATATGTAAATTACTATTTCGAGCTTTTCTAAGCTAGATTTCTTAGTCTTTCGTTGGGGTGTGTTGTCTGAAACCTATGATTTGGGATGGGATGGATTGCTATTTTTGACTTTTCTGAGCTGGATTTCTTAGCCGTTCATAGGTGTGTGTTGTCTGAAACTTATGATTTGGGATGGTTAATTTGCTATTTTTGACTTTTCTGAGCTAGGTTTCTTAGCCGTTCATAGGTGTGTGTTGTCTGAAACCTATGATTTGGGATATGTAAATTACTATTTCGGGCTTTTCTGAGTTGGATTTCTTAGTCTTTCATAGGTATGTGTTGTCTGAAACCTATGATTTGGGATGTGTGGGTTGCTATTTTTTGACTTTTCATAGCCAGATTTCTTAGTCTTTCGTAGGTGTGTGTTGTCTGAAACCTATGATTTGGATTGTGTGGATTGCTATTTTTTACTTTTCTGAGCTGGATTTCATAGCCTTTCGTAGGGATGTGTTGACTGAAACCTATGATTTGGGATGAGTGGTTTGCTTTTTGGACTTTTCAGAGCTGGATTTCTTAGCCGTTGATAGGTGAGTGTTGTCTGAAACCTATGATTTGGGATGGTTAATTTGCTATTTTTGACTTTTCTGAGCTAGGTTTCTTAGCCTTTCATAGGTGTGTGTTGTCAGAAATTATGATTTGGGATGTGTAATTTGCTATTTCAGGCTTTTCTGTGCTAAGGATTCCTAGTATTTCCTAAGTGAATGTTGTCTGAAACCAATAGTTTGGGATGAGTAGTTTGCTATTTTCAGGCTTTTATGAGCTAGGTTTCTTAGCCTTTCGTAGGTGTGTGTTGACTGAAACTTATGATTTGGGATATGTAATTTGCTATTTCCGACTTTTCATAACCGGATTTCTTAGTCTTTCGTAGGTGTGTGGTGTCTGAAACCCATGATTTGGGATGTGTGGGTTGCTATTTTTTGACTTTTCTGAGCTGGATTTCTTAGCCTTTCGTAGGTGTGTGTTGACTGAAACCTATGATTTAAGATGGTTAATTTGCTATTTTTGACTTTTCTGAGCTAGATTTCATAGCCTTTCATAGGTGTATGCTTTCAGAAAATTATGATTTGGGAGGTGTAGTTTGCTTTTTGGACTTTTCAGAGCTAGGATTCTTAGTCACTCATAGGTGTTTGTTGTCTGAAACTTCGAGTTTGGGATGAGTAGTTGGCTATTTCAGACTTTTCTGAGCTAAGGTTTCTTAGTATTTCGTAGGTGAATGTTGTCTGAAACTTATGATTTGGGATATGTAAATTACTATTTCGGGCTTTTCTGAGTTGGATTTCTTAGTCTTTCATAGGTGTGTGGTTTCTGAAACCTATGATTTGGGATGAGTGGTTTGCTTTTTGGACTTTTCTGAGCTGGATTTCTGAGCCTTTCGTAGGTATGTGTTGACTGAAACCTATGATTTGGGATGTGTAGTTTGCTATTTTTGACTTTTCTGAGCTAGATTTCTTAGCCTTTCATAGGTATGTGTTGTCAGAAAATTATGATTTGGGATGTGTAGTTTGCTATTTGGACTTTTCTGAGCTAAGGTTTTCTAGTATTTCGTAGATGAATGTTGTCGGAAACCAATAGTTTGGGATAAGTGGTTTGCTATTTTTGACTTTTCTGAGCTAGGTTTCTTAGTCTTTCGTTGGTGTGTGTTGACTGACACCTATGATTTGGGATATGTAGTTTGCTATTTTTGACTTTTCTGAGCTGGATTTATTAGCCTTTCATAGGTGTGTGTTGACTGAAACCTATGATTGGGATGAGTGGTTTGCTATTTTTGTCTTTTCTGACCTAGATTTCTTAGCCTTTCATAGGTATGTGTTGTCAGAAAATTAAGATTTGGGATGTGTAGTTTGCTATTTGAACTTTTCAGAGCTATGATTCTTAGTCCGTCATAGGCGTTTGTTGTCTGAAACTTCTAGTTTGGGATGAGTAGTTTCGCTATTTCAGGCTTTTCTGAGCTAAGGTTTCTTAGTCTTTCATAGGTGAATGTTGTCTGAAACCTATGATTTGGGATATGTAAATTACTATTTCGGGCTTTTCTAAGCTAGATTTCTTATTCCTATTTTGGTGTGTGTTGTCTGAAACCTATGATTTGGGATGGGTGGATTGCTACTTTTGACTTTTCTGAGCTGGATTTCTTAGCCTTTCATAGGTGTTTGTTGTCTGAAACCTATAGTTTGGGATGACTAGTTTGCTATTTTTGACTTTTCTGAGATAGGTTTCTTAGCCGTTCATAGGTGAGTGTTGTCTGAAACCTATGATTTGGGATATGTAAATTACTATTTTGGGCTTTTCTGAGTTGGATTTCTTAGTCTTTCGTTGGTGTGTGTTGTCTGAAACCTATGATTTGGGATGGGTGGATTGCTACTTTTGACTTTTCTGAGCTGGATTTCTTAGCCTTTCATAGGTGTTTGTTGTCTGAAACCTATAGTTTGGGATGACTAGTTTGCTATTTTTGACTTTTCTGAGCTAGGTTTCTTAGCCGTTCATAGGTGAGTGTTGTCTGAAACCTATGATTTGGGATATGTAAATTACTATTTCGGGCTTTTCTGAGTTGGATTTCTTAGTCTTTCATAGGTATGTGTTGTCTGAAACCTATGATTTGGGATGTGTGGGTTGCTATTTTTTGACTTTTCCGAGCTGGATTTCTTAGCCGTTCATAGGTGAGTGCTGTCTGAAACTTATGATTTGGGATGGTTAATTTGCTATTTCCAGCTTTTATTAGCTAGGTTTCTTAGCCCTTCATAGGTGTGTGTTGTCAGAAAATTATGATTTGGGAATGTGTAGTTTGCTATTTGGACTTTTCAGAGCTAGGATTCTTAGTCCATCATAGGTGTTTGTTGTCTGAAACCAATAGTTTGGGATGAGTAGTTTGCTATTTCAGGCTTTTCTGAGCTAGATTTCTTAGCCGTTCATAGGTGTGTGTTGTCTGAAACTTATGATTTGGGATATGTAAATTACTATTTCGGGCTTTTCTGAGTTGGACACTTCTAAATTTTTCCGTAGAAGATAGGAAAAGTTATACTATGATTGTGAATATTTACCATAAAGATAAAAAGTTTCACTTTAATTCTAAATTTTCTTAAATTCAATTCCGACCTTTCTCAAAGAGATGAAAAAATTAAAGTTCTGTTCCAAATATTTTCAAGGAACAAGAAAAGTTCAACTTCGATTCTGAATTTTCTCAATGAAAATGAAATAAGTTATTGATCAAATCTATTTTCCCAAAATAATATAAAAATTTCCACTTCAGTTCAGATTTTTTTCTCAAAGAGATGAAGAAATTTAAAGTTCTGTTCCAAATTTTTCATAGAAGATTGGAAAAGTTATACTTTGATCGTGAATATTCAAGTTCTATTCTGAATTTTACCAAAGAACACAATTCAATTCTAGCTTCCCCAATAAAAAATTTAAAGTTCAATTCTAAATTTTTCGGTGGAAGATAGAAAAAGTAATACCATACTTGTGAATATTTTCCCAGAAGATAAAAAGTTCTAGTTCAATTTAAAATTTTTTAAAAAGCTACTTGTAACTTTACTGTTTTTTTAAAAAGATTCTTGGAAAAGGTTTGAACTTATGAAACAAGGTTAAGTAGTCCCTAAATAGTATTGTAATCAACAGTAAGCAAATAGTCTTAATACGTAGCATCAGTAAGCAATATCTAAATAGTATGGATAAATTACCTCAATAACAATTTCTTCTTTCCCTTTTGTCTTCATCTTTTTGCTTGCTTTTACAGAGTCCAAACTTTTTGATTCTTCTATTTTCTTATTTTCAAATTCCTTGTTTCCTAAAAATAAATTTAATTAGGACATCAAAAGTAGAAGGCTGTCTTATACTCGTGACAGCACACCATATATGGGCATAGAACCACGTGGTTAATGGGGTCAATGACCTCTTTCACCATGGTCTCTTTCTCCAGGTGTGTTTTTGGCACGCTCGAGGCGAATGTTATGATCCAGGAATAGGAAATAGATTGTTTCCGGGGAAGCTAATTAATGTCTGACAGATGACGTCAAGTTAATTAATGTCTTTGGAGTTCGACCAGAATTGTTTCCGAGGCAAAGTTTAGATCACACATGACAGATGATGTCACGATTGATTGATTGACATGAAAGGGGAATTAATTTGTTGTTTCTAAAGAGAATTGATTCACGAAAGGAGAATTAATTTGTTATTTCTAAAGAGAACTGTCTCCGAGCGAATGATTAGATCTTAGCGATGAATTGTTTTAGCGCGGGAATCAGGTTTCCAAATAATTTGAAATGCGTCAGCGCAGAGATGTCAAACAAAAGGAACACGCTGAAATTACGTTTAGGGATTATTTAGGCGAAGCCATTTTAGCCATTTTATGGAATTATTTCGGCGAAACAGTTAGAGACATTTTAAAAGATGATTTAAAAGATGATTTTAGAAGAGAATTTAAGGGTGAAACTCTGTGGTCGTTTTAATACACAAGTTGTATTTTAACAGTGTCGTGAGGTCCCCTACCCCGACCCCAAAGGGTTCCGATCTCCCTACCCCAACCCCAAAGGGTTCCGATCCCCCTACCCCAACCCCAAAGGGTTCCGATAACCCTACCCCAACCCTGAAGGAAGCCCCCGGTACTCAAAGGTCAACCAAGCTCCCAAAGGGCCCCCAGACCCCCAAAGGCCCTCCCCAGACCCCCAAAGGCCCTCCCCGGGCCCCCAAAGGCCCACCGGGCTCCCAAAAGACCACCAGGCTCCCAAAGGGCCCCCGGGCCCCAAAGGGCCCCTCCCCTCCCTCTCCCTCCCTCTCCACCCCCCTCCTCACCGTCCCCTCCCCCTCCCCCTCCCTCCCCTCCCCTCCCCTCCTCCCCTCCCCTCCTCCCCTCCCCCTCCCCTCCCCATTTTTTAAAATTTTTTTGTGCATTGAGACACAGAAGGGCCCCCTCCCCCTCCCCCCCGAGCCCCCCAAAGGACCCCCGGCACTCCAAAGGCTCCTGAGCCACCATTTTAATACTTTTTTAAGGCTTTATTATATCTTTTCAGAACAAATTATTATTTTAGGGAATTATTTCGGCGAAACAGTTAGAGACATTTTAAAAGATGATTTTTGAAGAGATTTTAGAAGAGGATTTTAGGGTGAAACTCTGTGGTCGTTGTAATACACAAGTTCCATTGAACAGTGTCGTGAGGTCCTCTACCCCAACCCCAAAGGTTTCCAATCCCCACCACCCCAACCCTGAAGGAAGCCACCGGTCCTCAAAGGTTCTCCGGATTCCCAAAGGACCACCCGGCCCTCAAGGGACCCACAGACCCTCAAAGGCTCTCCCCGAGCCCCGTCTTTCGTTGATGTGTGTTGTCTGAAACTTATGATTTGGGATATGTAAATTACTATTTCGGACTTTTCTGAGCTAGATTTCTTAGTTTTTCGTTGGTGTGTGTTGTCTGACACCTATGATTTGGGATGGATGGATTGCAATTTTTGACTTTTCTGAGCTGGATTTCTGAGCCGTTCATAGGAGTGTGTTGTCTGAAACTTATGATTTGAGATGTGTAGTTTGCAAGTTGGACTTTTCAGAGCTATGATTCTTAGTCTTTCATAAGCGTTTGTTGTCTGAAACTTCTAGTTTGGGATGAATAGTTTGCTATTTCAGGCTTTTCTGAGCTAAGGTTTCCTAGTATTTCGTAGGTGAATGTTGTCTGAAACTTATGATTTGGGATATGTAAATTACTATTTCGAGCTTTTCTAAGCTAGATTTCTTAGTCTTTCGTTGGGGTGTGTTGTCTGAAACCTATGATTTGGGATGGGATGGATTGCTATTTTTGACTTTTCTGAGCTGGATTTCTTAGCCGTTCATAGGTGTGTGTTGTCTGAAACTTATGATTTGGGATGGTTAATTTGCTATTTTTGACTTTTCTGAGCTAGGTTTCTTAGCCGTTCATAGGTGTGTGTTGTCTGAAACCTATGATTTGGGATATGTAAATTACTATTTCGGGCTTTTCTGAGTTGGATTTCTTAGTCTTTCATAGGTATGTGTTGTCTGAAACCTATGATTTGGGATGTGTGGGTTGCTATTTTTTGACTTTTCATAGCCAGATTTCTTAGTCTTTCGTAGGTGTGTGTTGTCTGAAACCTATGATTTGGATTGTGTGGATTGCTATTTTTTACTTTTCTGAGCTGGATTTCATAGCCTTTCGTAGGGATGTGTTGACTGAAACCTATGATTTGGGATGAGTGGTTTGCTTTTTGGACTTTTCAGAGCTGGATTTCTTAGCCGTTGATAGGTGAGTGTTGTCTGAAACCTATGATTTGGGATGGTTAATTTGCTATTTTTGACTTTTCTGAGCTAGGTTTCTTAGCCTTTCATAGGTGTGTGTTGTCAGAAATTATGATTTGGGATGTGTAATTTGCTATTTCAGGCTTTTCTGTGCTAAGGATTCCTAGTATTTCCTAAGTGAATGTTGTCTGAAACCAATAGTTTGGGATGAGTAGTTTGCTATTTTCAGGCTTTTATGAGCTAGGTTTCTTAGCCTTTCGTAGGTGTGTGTTGACTGAAACTTATGATTTGGGATATGTAATTTGCTATTTCCGACTTTTCATAACCGGATTTCTTAGTCTTTCGTAGGTGTTTGGTGTCTGAAACCTATGATTTGGGATGTGTGGGTTGCTATTTTTTGACTTTTCTGAGCTGGATTTCTTAGCCTTTCGTAGGTGTGTGTTGACTGAAACCTATGATTTAAGATGGTTAATTTGCTATTTTTGACTTTTCTGAGCTAGATTTCATAGCCTTTCATAGGTGTATGCTTTCAGAAAATTATGATTTGGGAGGTGTAGTTTGCTTTTTGGACTTTTCAGAGCTAGGATTCTTAGTCACTCATAGGTGTTTGTTGTCTGAAACTTCGAGTTTGGGATGAGTAGTTGGCTATTTCAGACTTTTCTGAGCTAAGGTTTCTTAGTATTTCGTAGGTGAATGTTGTCTGAAACTTATGATTTGGGATATGTAAATTACTATTTCGGGCTTTTCTGAGTTGGATTTCTTAGTCTTTCATAGGTGTGTGGTTTCTGAAACCTATGATTTGGGATGAGTGGTTTGCTTTTTGGACTTTTCTGAGCTGGATTTCTGAGCCTTTCGTAGTATGTGTTGACTGAAACCTATGATTTGGGATGTGTAGTTTGCTATTTTTGACTTTTCTGAGCTAGGTTTCTTAGCCTTTCATAGGTATGTGTTGTCAGAAAATTATGATTTGGGATGTGTAGTTTGCTATTTCCGGCTTTTCTGAGCTAAGGTTTTCTAGTATTTCGTAGATGAATGTTGTCGGAAACCAATAGTTTGGGATAAGTGGTTTGCTATTTTTGACTTTTCTGAGCTAGGTTTCTTAGTCTTTCGTTGGTGTGTGTTGACTGACACCTATGATTTGGGATATGTAGTTTGCTATTTTTGACTTTTCTGAGCTGGATTTATTAGCCTTTCATAGGTGTGTGTTGACTGAAACCTATGATTGGGATGAGTGGTTTGCTATTTTTGTCTTTTCTGACCTAGATTTCTTAGCCTTTCATAGGTATGTGTTGTCAGAAAATTAAGATTTGGGATGTGTAGTTTGCTATTTGAACTTTTCAGAGCTATGATTCTTAGTCCGTCATAGGCGTTTGTTGTCTGAAACTTCTAGTTTGGGATGAGTAGTTTCGCTATTTCAGGCTTTTCTGAGCTAAGGTTTCTTAGTCTTTCATAGGTGAATGTTGTCTGAAACCTATGATTTGGGATATGTAAATTACTATTTCGGGCTTTTCTAAGCTAGATTTCTTATTCCTATTTTGGTGTGTGTTGTCTGAAACCTATGATTTGGGATGGGTGGATTGCTACTTTTGACTTTTCTGAGCTGGATTTCTTAGCCTTTCATAGGTGTTTGTTGTCTGAAACCTATAGTTTGGGATGACTAGTTTGCTATTTTTGACTTTTCTGAGCTAGGTTTCTTAGCCGTTCATAGGTGAGTGTTGTCTGAAACCTATGATTTGGGATATGTAAATTACTATTTCGGGCTTTTCTGAGTTGGATTTCTTAGTCTTTCATAGGTATGTGTTGTCTGAAACCTATGATTTGGGATGTGTGGGTTGCTATTTTTTGACTTTTCCGAGCTGGATTTCTTAGCCGTTCATAGGTGAGTGCTGTCTGAAACTTATGATTTGGGATGGTTAATTTGCTATTTCCAGCTTTTATTAGCTAGGTTTCTTAGCCCTTCATAGGTGTGTGTTGTCAGAAAATTATGATTTGGGAATGTGTAGTTTGCTATTTGGACTTTTCAGAGCTAGGATTCTTAGTCCATCATAGGTGTTTGTTGTCTGAAACCAATAGTTTGGGATGAGTAGTTTGCTATTTCAGGCTTTTCTGAGCTAGATTTCTTAGCCGTTCATAGGTGTGTGTTGTCTGAAACTTATGATTTGGGATATGTAAATTACTATTTCGGGCTTTTCTGAGTTGGACACTTCTAAATTTTTCCGTAGAAGATAGGAAAAGTTATACTATGATTGTGATTATTTACCATAAAGATAAAAAGTTTCACTTTAATTCTAAATTTTCTTAAATTCAATTCCGACCTTTCTCAAAGAGATGAAAAAAATTAAAGTTCTGTTCCAAATATTTTCAAGGAACAAGAAAAGTTCAACTTCGATTCTGAATTTTCTCAATGAAAATGAAATAAGTTATTGATCAAATCTATTTTCCCAAAATAATATAAAAATTTCCACTTCAGTTCAGATTTTTTTCTCAAAGAGATGAAGAAATTTAAAGTTCTGTTCCAAATTTTTCATAGAAGATTGGAAAAGTTATACTTTGATCGTGAATATTCGAGTTCTATTCTGAATTTTACCAAAGAACACAATTCAATTCTAGCTTCCCCAATAAAAAATTTAAAGTTCAATTCTCAATTTTTCGGTGGAAGATAGAAAAAGTAATACCATACTTGTGAACATTTTCCCAGAAGATAAATAGTTCTAGTTCAATTTAAAATTTTCTCAACGAAGTGAAGAAGAATTCAAGTTCTCTTCTGAATTTTACCAAAGAACACAATTCAATTCTAATTTCACCAGAGAAAATAAAAATCTTCCACTTCAGTTCCATATTTCACAAAGACATAAAGAAATTTAAAGTTCAATTCTAAATTTTTCGGTGGAAGATAGAAAAAGTACTACCATACTTGTGAATATTTTCATGGAAGATAAAAAGTTCTAGTTCAATTTAAAATTTTCTCAACGAAATGAAGGAAAGTTCAAGTTCTCTTCTGAATTTTCTCAATGAAAAAGAAATTAGTCATTGATCATTTCTATTTTTCCAAATAATATAAAAATTTTCCACTTTAGTTCAGATCTGGCTCGAAGAGATGAAAAATTTAAAATACTGTTCCAAATTTTTCACTGAAGATAAAAAAGTTCAAGTTCTCTTCGGAATTTTACCAAAGAACAAAATTCAATTCTAATTTCTCCAGAGAAAATAAAATCTTCCACTTCAGTTCTTTATTTCACAAAGACATAAAGAAATTTAAAGTTCAATTCCAAATTTTTCGGTGGAAGATAGAAAAAGTAATACCATACTTGTGAATATTTTCCCGGAAGATAAAAAGTTCTAGTTCAATTTGAAATTTTCTCAACGAAGTGAAGAAAAGTTCAAGTTCTCTTCTGAACTTTACCAAAGAACACACTTCAATTCTAATTTCTCCAGAGAAAACAAAAATCTTCCACTTCAGTTCTTTATTTCACAAAGACATAAAGAAATTTAAAGTTCAATTCTAATTTTTCGGTGGAAGATAGAAAAAGTATTATCATACTTGTGAATATTTTCACGGAAGATAAAAAGTTCTAGTTCAATTTTAAATTTTCTCAACGAAGTCAAGGAAAGTTCAAGTTCTCTTCTGAACTTTACCAAAGAACACACTTCAATTCTAATTTCTCCAGAGAAAACAAAAATCTTCCACTTCAGTTCTTTATTTCACAAAGACATAAAGAAATTTAAAGTTCAATTCTAAATTTTTCGGTGGGAGACAGAAAAATTGATACCATACTTGTGATTATTTTCACGGAAGATAAAAAGTTCTAGTTCAATTTAAAATTTTCTCAATGAAGTGAAGAAAAGTTCATGTTCTCTACTGAATTTTACCAAAGAACACAATTCAATTCTAATTTCTACAGAGAAAATAAAAATCTTCCACTTCAGTTCTTTATTTCACAAAAGACATAAAGAAATTTAAAGTTCAATTCTAAATTTTTCGGTGGAAGATAGAAAAAGTAATACCATACTTGTGAATATTTTCCCGGAAGATAAAAAGTTCTAGTTCAATTTAAAATTTTCTCAACGAAGTGAAGAAAAGTTCAAGTTCTCTTCTGAACTTTACCAAAGAACACACTTCAATTCTAATTTCAAATGAAGATAAAAAGTTTCACTTTAATTCTAATTTTCTTAAGTTCACTACCGATTTTTTGCAAAGAGATGAAAAATTTAAAGTTCTGTTCCAAATTTTTCATAGAAGATAGAAAAAGTTATACATTGATTTGAATATTCGACATGAAGATAAGGAGCATCACTTTAATTCTGAGTTTTCTCGAAGAAGTGCAAAATGTTCAAGTTCTCTTCTGAATTTTCTTAAAGAAGTGAAAAAAGTTAGCTCAATTCTGAATTTTCTTAAAGAAGTGAAAAAAGTTAGCTCAATTCTGAATTTTACCAATGAAAATGAAAAAAGCTTCCACTTCAGTTCTTAATTCCTCAAAGACATAAAAAATTCAAAGTTCTCTTCTAATTTTTCCAAGAAAATAAAAAGGCTCCACTTCAGTTCTGGTTTTTTCTCAAAGAGATGAAAAATTTAAAGTTCTTTTCTAATTATAAATTAAATTTTAGCTCCCTTTGTCATATGGATTTACCCATCAAATTTTTAAATTAGAAAATGAGTGACTCGTTCTATTATTAAAGACAATCTTTCAAACTCGTTCATCTAACCTTCAAAACAATAGGTTAGCTTAGGTATAAATAAATATTAATAAATAAATAGAAACATTTCTACATGTTTAAGTTAGGTTAGGTTAACTTATCATGAGTGCTCATGATAAGTTAACCTAACCTTTTCCGGTGAGTATGGTTAGGTTAGACTAGATTAAGTTAGGTTAGATTAGGTTAGGTTAGGTTAGCCTGCGTACGCTTCACTTAGGTTAGCTTAGGTTAGGTGAGAGACATGCAAAAAGTTCGGTGTATGATTAGGTTAGGTTAGGTTAGATTAAGTTAGGTTAGGTTAAGTTAAGTTAGGCTAGGTTAGCCTACGTACGCGCGCGTACGTAGGCTAACCTAGCCTAACCTAACTTAACCTAACCTAACTTAATCTAACCTAACCTAACCTAATCATACACCGAACTTTTTGCATGTCTCTCACCTAACCTAAGCTAACCTAAGTGAAGCGTACGCAGGCTAACCTAACCTAACCTAATCTAACCTAACTTAATCTAGTCTAACCTAACCATACTCACCAGAAAAGGTTAGGTTAACTTATCATGAGCACTCATGATAAGTTAACCTAACCTAACTTAAACATGTAGAAATGTTTCTATTTATTTATTAATATTTATTTATACCTAAGCTAACCTATTGTTTTGAAGGTTAGATGAACGAGTTTGAAAGATTGTCTTTAATAATAGAACGAGTCACTCATTTTCTAATTTAAAAATTTTATGGGTAAATCCATATGACAAAGGGAGCTAAAATTTAATTTATAATTAGAAAAGAACTTTAAATTTTTCATCTCTTTGAGAAAAAACCAGAACTGAAGTGGAGCCTTTTTATTTTCTTGGAAAAATTAGAAGAGAACTTTGAATTTTTTATGTCTTTGAGGAATTAAGAACTGAAGTGGAAGCTTTTTTCATTTTCATTGGTAAAATTCAGAATTGAGTTAACTTTTTTCTCTTCTTTAAGAAAATTCAGAATTGAGTTAACTTTTTTCACTTCTTTAAGAAAATTCAGAAGAGAACTTGAACATTTTGCACTTCTTCGAGAAAACTCAGAATTAAAGTGATGCTCCTTATCTTCATGTCGAATATTCAAATCAATGTATAACTTTTTCTATCTTCTATGAAAAATTTGGAACAGAACTTTAAATTTTTCATCTCTTTGCAAAAAATCGGTAGTGAACTTAAGAAAATTAGAATTAAAGTGAAACTTTAATTCTATTTGAAATTAGAATTGAAGTGTGTTCTTTGGTAAAGTTCAGAAGAGAACTTGAACTTTTCTTCACTTCGTTGAGAAAATTTTAAATTGAACTAGAACTTTTTATCTTCCGGGAAAATATTCACAAGTATGGTATTACTTTTTCTATCTTCCACCGAAAAATTTAGAATTGAACTTTAAATTTCTTTATGTCTTTTGTGAAATAAAGAACTGAAGTGGAAGATTTTTATTTTCTCTGTAGAAATTAGAATTGAATTGTGTTCTTTGATAAAATTCAGTAGAGAACATGAACTTTTCTTCACTTCATTGAGAAAATTTTAAATTGAACTAGAACTTTTGATCTTCCGTGAAAATAATCACAAGTATGGTATTAATTTTTCTATCTTCCACCGAAAAATTAGAATTGAACTTTAAATTTCTTTATGTCTTTGTGAAATAAAGAACTGAAGTGGAAGATTTTTGTTTTCTCTGGAGAAATTAGAATTGAAGTATGTTCTTTGGTAAAGTTCAGAAGAGAACTTGAACTTTCCTTGACTTCGTTGAGAAAATTTAAAATTGAACTAGAACTTCTTATCTTCCGTGAAAATATTCACAAGTATGATAATACTTTTTCTATCTTCCACCGAAAAATTAGAATTGAACTTTAAATTTCTTTATGTCTTTGTGAAATAAAGAACTGAAGTGGAAGATTTTTGTTTTCTCTGGAGAAATTAGAATTGAAGTGTGTTCTTTGGTAAAGTTCAGAAGAGAACTTGAACTTTTCTTCACTTCGTTGATAAAATTTCAAATTGAACTAGAACTTTCTATCTTCCGGGAAAATATTCACAAGTATGGTATTACTTTTTCTATCTTCCACCGAAAAATTTGGAATTGAACTTTAAATTTCTTTATGTCTTTGTGAAATAAAGAACTGAAGTGGAAGATTTTATTTTCTCTGGAGAAATTAGAATTGAATTTTGTTCTTTGGTAAAATTCCGAAGAGAACTTGAACTTTTTTATCTTCAGTGAAAAATTTGGAACAGTATTTTAAATTTTTCATCTCTTCGAGCCAGATCTGAACTAAAGTGGAAATTTTTATATTATTTGGAAAATAGAAATGATCAATGACTAATTTCTTTTTCATTGAGAAAATTCAGAAGAGAACTTGAACTTTCCTTCATTTCGTTGAGAAAATTTTAAATTGAACTAGAACTTTTTATCTTCCATGAAAATATTCACAAGTATGGTAGTACTTTTTCTATCTTCCACCGAAAAATTTAGAATTGAACTTTAAATTTCTTTATGTCTTTGTGAAATATGGAACTGAAGTGGAAGATTTTTATTTTCTCTGGTGAAATTAGAATTGAATTGTGTTCTTTGGTAAAATTCAGAAGAGAACTTGAATTCTTCTTCACTTCGTTGAGAAAATTTTAAATTGAACTAGAACTTTTTATCTTCTGGGAAAATATTCACAAGTATGGTATTACTTTTTCTATCTTCCACCGAAAAATTTAGAATTGAACTTTAAATTTTTTATTGGGGAAGCTAGAATTGAATTGTGTTCTTTGGTAAAATTCAGAATAGAACTCGAATATTCACGATCAAAGTATAACTTTTCCAATCTTCTATGAAAAATTTGGAACAGAACTTTAAATTTTTTCATCTCTTTGAGAAAAAAATCTGAACTGAAGTGGAAATTTTTATATTATTTTGGGAAAATAGATTTGATCAATAACTTATTTCATTTTCATTGAGAAAATTCAGAATCGAAGTTGAACTTTTCTTGTTCCTTGAAAATATTTGGAACAGAACTTTAATTTTTTTCATCTCTTTGAGAAAGGTCGGAATTGAATTTAAGAAAATTTAGAATTAAAGTGAAACTTTTTATCTTTATGGTAAATAATCACAATCATAGTATAACTTTTCCTATCTTCTACGGAAAAATTTAGAAGTGTCCAACTCAGAAAAGCCCGAAATAGTAATTTACATATCCCAAATCATAAGTTTCAGACAACACACACCTATGAACGGCTAAGAAATCTAGCTCAGAAAAGCCTGAAATAGCAAACTACTCATCCCAAACTATTGGTTTCAGACAACAAACACCTATGATGGACTAAGAATCCTAGCTCTGAAAAGTCCAAATAGCAAACTACACATTCCCAAATCATAATTTTCTGACAACACACACCTATGAAGGGCTAAGAAACCTAGCTAATAAAAGCTGGAAATATCAAATTAACCATCCCAAATCATAAGTTTCAGACAGCACTCACCTATGAACGGCTAAGAAATCCAGCTCGGAAAAGTCAAAAAATAGCAACCCACACATCCCAAATCATAGGTTTCAGACAACACATACCTATGAAAGACTAAGAAATCCAACTCAGAAAAGCCCGAAATAGTAATTTACATATCCCAAATCATAGGTTTCAGACAACACTCACCTATGAACGGCTAAGAAACCTAGCTCAGAAAAGTCAAAAATAGCAAACTAGTCATCCCAAACTATAGGTTTCAGACAACAAACACCTATGAAAGGCTAAGAAATCCAGCTCAGAAAAGTCAAAAGTAGCAATCCACCCATCCCAAATCATAGGTTTCAGACAACACACACCAACGAAAGACTAAGAAATCCAACTCAGAAAAGCCCAAAATAGTAATTTACATATCCCAAATCATAGGTTTCAGACAACACTCACCTATGAACGGCTAAGAAACCTAGCTCAGAAAAGTCAAAAATAGCAAACTAGTCATCCCAAACTATAGGTTTCAGACAACAAACACCTATGAAAGGCTAAGAAATCCAGCTCAGAAAAGTCAAAAGTAGCAATCCACCCATCCCAAATCATAGGTTTCAGACAACACACACCAACGAAAGACTAAGAAATCCAACTCAGAAAAGCCCAAAATAGTAATTTACATATCCCAAATCATAGGTTTCAGACAACACACACCTACGAAAGACTAAGAAATCTGGCTATGAAAAGTCAAAAAATAGCAACCCACACATCCCAAATCATAGGTTTCAGACAACACATACCTATGAAAGACTAAGAAATCCAACTCAGAAAAGCCCGAAATAGTAATTTACATATCCCAAATCATAGGTTTCAGACAACACACACCTATGAACGGCTAAGAAACCTAGCTCAGAAAAGTCAAAAATAGCAAATTAACCATCCCAAATCATAAGTTTCAGACAACACACACCTATGAACGGCTAAGAAATCCAGCTCAGAAAAGTCAAAAATAGCAATCCATCCCATCCCAAATCATAGGTTTCAGACAACACACCCCAACGAAAGACTAAGAAATCTAGCTTAGAAAAGCTCGAAATAGTAATTTACATATCCCAAATCATAAGTTTCAGACAACATTCACCTACGAAATACTAGGAAACCTTAGCTCAGAAAAGCCTGAAATAGCAAACTATTCATCCCAAACTAGAAGTTTCAGACAACAAACGCCTATGAAAGACTAAGAATCATAGCTCTGAAAAGTCCAACTTGCAAACTACACATCTCAAATCATAAGTTTCAGACAACACACTCCTATGAACGGCTCAGAAATCCAGCTCAGAAAAGTCAAAAATTGCAATCCATCCATCCCAAATCATAGGTGTCAGACAATACACACCAACGAAAAACTAAGAAATCTAGCTCAGAAAAGTCCGAAATAGTAATTTACATATCCCAAATCATAAGTTTCAGACAACACACATCAACGAAAGACGGGGCTCGGGGAGAGCCTTTGAGGGTCTGTGGGTCCCTTGAGGGCCGGGTGGTCCTTTGGGAATCCGGAGAACCTTTGAGGACCGGTGGCTTCCTTCAGGGTTGGGGTGGTGGGGATTGGAAACCTTTGGGGTTGGGGTAGAGGACCTCACGACACTGTTCAATGGAACTTGTGTATTACAACGACCACAGAGTTTCACCCTAAAATCCTCTTCTAAAATCTCTTCAAAAATCATCTTTTAAAATGTCTCTAACTGTTTCGCCGAAATAATTCCCTAAAATAATAATTTGTTCTGAAAAGATATAATAAAGCCTTAAAAAAGTATTAAAATGGTGGCTCAGGAGCCTTTGGAGTGCCGGGGGTCCTTTGGGGGGCTCGAGGGGGGGGGAGGGGGAGGGGGCCCTTCTGTGTCTCAATGCACAAAAAAAATTAAAAAATGGGGGAGGGGAGGGGGAGGGGAGGAGGGGAGGGGAGGGGAGGAGGGGAGGGGGAGGGGACGGTGAGGAGGGGGGAGGAGAGGGAGGGAGAGGGAGGGGAGGGGCCCTTTGGGGCCCGGGGGCCCTTTGGGAGCCTGGTGGTCTTTTGGGAGCCCGGTGGGCCTTTGGGGGCCCGGGGAGGGCCTTTGGGGGTCTGGGGAGGGCCTTTGGGGGTCTGGGGGCCCTTTGGGAGCTTGGTTGACCTTTGAGTACCGGGGGCTTCCTTCAGGGTTGGGGTAGGGTTATCGGAACCCTTTGGGGTTGGGGTAGGGGGATCGGAACCCTTTGGGGTTGGGGTAGGGAGATCGTAACCCTTTGGGGTCGGGGTAGGGGACCTCACGACACTGTTAAAATACAACTTGTGTATTAAAACGACCACAGAGTTTCACCCTTAAATTCTCTTCTAAAATCATCTTTTAAATCATCTTTTAAAATGTCTCTAACTGTTTCGCCGAAATAATTCCATAAAATGGCTAAAATGGCTTCGCCTAAATAATCCCAAACGTAATTTCAGCGTGTTCCTTTTGTTTGACATCTCTGCGCTGACGCATTTCAAATTATTTGGAAACCTGATTCCCGCGCTAAAACAATTCATCGCTAAGATCTAATCATTCGCTCGGAGACAGTTCTCTTTAGAAATAACAAATTAATTCTCCTTTCGTGAATCAATTCTCTTTAGAAACAACAAATTAATTCCCCTTTCATGTCAATCAATCAATCGTGACATCATCTGTCATGTGTGATCTAAACTTTGCCTCGGAAACAATTCTGGTCGATCTCCAAAGACATTAATTAACTTGACGTCATCTGTCAGACATTAATTAGCTTCCCCGGAAACAATCTATTTCCTATTCCTGGATCATAACATTCGCCTCGAGCGTGCCAAAAACACACCTGGAGAAAGAGACCATGGTGAAAGAGGTCATTGACCCCATTAACCACGTGGTTCTATGCCCATATATGGTGTGCTGTCACGAGTATAAGACAGCCTTCTACTTTTGATGTCCTAATTAAATTTATTTTTAGGAAACAAGGAATTTGAAAATAAGAAAATAGAAGAATTAAAAAGTTTGGACTCTGTAAAAGCAAGCAAAAAGATGAAGACAAAAGGGAAAGAAGAAATTGTTATTGAGGTAATTTATCCATACTATTTAGATATTGCTTACTGATGCTACGTATTAAGACTATTTGCTTACTGTTGATTACAATACTATTTAGGGACTACTTAACCTTGTTTCATAAGTTCAAACCTTTTCCAAGAATCTTTTTAAAAAACAGTAAAGTTACAAGTAGCTTTTTAAAAAATTTTAAATTGAACTAGAACTTTTTATCTTCTGGGAAAATATTCACAAGTATGGTATTACTTTTTCTATCTTCCACCGAAAAATTTAGAATTGAACTTTAAATTTTTTATTGGGGAAGCTAGAATTGAATTGTGTTCTTTGGTAAAATTCAGAATAGAACTCGAATATTCACGATCAAAGTATAACTTTTCCAATCTTCTATGAAAAATTTGGAACAGAACTTTAAATTTCTTCATCTCTTTGAGAAAAAAATCTGAACTGAAGTGGAAATTTTTATATTATTTTGGGAAAATAGATTTGATCAATAACTTATTTCATTTTCATTGAGAAAATTCAGAATCGAAGTTGAACTTTTCTTCTTCCTGGAAAATATTTGGAACAGAACTTTAATTTTTTCATCTCTTTGAGAAAGGTCGGAATTGAATTTAAGAAAATTTAGAATTAAAGTGAAACTTTTTATCTTTATGGTAAATATTCACAATCATAGTATAACTTTTCCTATCTTCTACGGAAAAATTTAGAAGTGTCCAACTCAGAAAAGCCCGAAATAGTAATTTACATATCCCAAATCATAAGTTTCAGACAACACACACCTATGAACGGCTAAGAAATCTAGCTCAGAAAAGCCTGAAATAGCAAACTAGTCATCCCAAACTATTGGTTTCAGACAACAAACACCTATGATGGACTAAGAATCCTAGCTCTGAAAAGTCCAAATAGCAAACTACACATTCCCAAATCATAATTTTCTGACAACACACACCTATGAAGGGCTAAGAAACCTAGCTAATAAAAGCTGGAAATAGCAAATTAACCATCCCAAATCATAAGTTTCAGACAGCACTCACCTATGAACGGCTAAGAAATCCAGCTCGGAAAAGTCAAAAAATAGCAACCCACACATCCCAAATCATAGGTTTCAGACAACACATACCTATGAAAGACTAAGAAATCCAACTCAGAAAAGCCCGAAATAGTAATTTACATATCCCAAATCATAGGTTTCAGACAACACTCACCTATGAACGGCTAAGAAACCTAGCTCAGAAAAGTCAAAAATAGCAAACTAGTCATCCCAAACTATAGGTTTCAGACAACAAACACCTATGAAAGGCTAAGAAATCCAGCTCAGAAAAGTCAAAAGTAGCAATCCACCCATCCCAAATCATAGGTTTCAGACAACACACACCAACGAAAGACTAAGAAATCCAACTCAGAAAAGCCCAAAATAGTAATTTACATATCCCAAATCATAGGTTTCAGACAACACTCACCTATGAACGGCTAAGAAACCTATCTCAGAAAAGTCAAAAATAGCAAACTAGTCATCCCAAACTATAGGTTTCAGACAACAAACACCTATGAAAGGCTAAGAAATCCAGCTCAGAAAAGTCAAAAGTAGCAATCCACCCATCCCAAATCATAGGTTTCAGACAACACACACCAAAATAGGAATAAGAAATCTAGCTTAGAAAAGCCCGAAATAGTAATTTACATATCCCAAATCATAGGTTTCAGACAACATTCACCTATGAAAGACTAAGAAACCTTAGCTCAGAAAAGCCTGAAATAGCGAAACTACTCATCCCAAACTAGAAGTTTCAGACAACAAACGCCTATGACGGACTAAGAATCATAGCTCTGAAAAGTTCAAATAGCAAACTACACATCCCAAATCTTAATTTTCTGACAACACATACCTATGAAAGGCTAAGAAATCTAGGTCAGAAAAGACAAAAATAGCAAACCACTCATCCCAATCATAGGTTTCAGTCAACACACACCTATGAAAGGCTAATAAATCCAGCTCAGAAAAGTCAAAAATAGCAAACTACATATCCCAAATCATAGGTGTCAGTCAACACACACCAACGAAAGACTAAGAAACCTAGCTCAGAAAAGTCAAAAATAGCAAACCACTTATCCCAAACTATTGGTTTCCGACAACATTCATCTACGAAATACTAGAAAACCTTAGCTCAGAAAAGCCAGAAATAGCAAACTACACATCCCAAATCATAATTTTCTGACAACACATACCTATGAAAGGCTAAGAAACCTAGCTCAGAAAAGTCAAAAATAGCAAACTACACATCCCAAATCATAGGTTTCAGTCAACACATACCTACGAAAGGCTCAGAAATCCAGCTCAGAAAAGTCCAAAAAGCAAACCACTCATCCCAAATCATAGGTTTCAGAAACCACACACCTATGAAAGACTAAGAAATCCAACTCAGAAAAGCCCGAAATAGTAATTTACATATCCCAAATCATAAGTTTCAGACAACATTCACCTACGAAATACTAAGAAACCTTAGCTCAGAAAAGTCTGAAATAGCCAACTACTCATCCCAAACTCGAAGTTTCAGACAACAAACACCTATGAGTGACTAAGAATCCTAGCTCTGAAAAGTCCAAAAAGCAAACTACACCTCCCAAATCATAATTTTCTGAAAGCATACACCTATGAAAGGCTATGAAATCTAGCTCAGAAAAGTCAAAAATAGCAAATTAACCATCTTAAATCATAGGTTTCAGTCAACACACACCTACGAAAGGCTAAGAAATCCAGCTCAGAAAAGTCAAAAAATAGCAACCCACACATCCCAAATCATAGGTTTCAGACACCACACACCTATGAAAGACTAAGAAATCCGGTTATGAAAAGTCGGAAATAGCAAATTACATATCCCAAATCATAAGTTTCAGTCAACACACACCTACGAAAGGCTAAGAAACCTAGCTCATAAAAGCCTGAAAATAGCAAACTACTCATCCCAAACTATTGGTTTCAGACAACATTCACTTAGGAAATACTAGGAATCCTTAGCACAGAAAAGCCTGAAATAGCAAATTACACATCCCAAATCATAATTTCTGACAACACACACCTATGAAAGGCTAAGAAACCTAGCTCAGAAAAGTCAAAAATAGCAAATTAACCATCCCAAATCATAGGTTTCAGACAACACTCACCTATCAACGGCTAAGAAATCCAGCTCTGAAAAGTCCAAAAAGCAAACCACTCATCCTAAATCATAGGTTTCAGTCAACACATCCCTACGAAAGGCTATGAAATCCAGCTCAGAAAAGTAAAAAATAGCAATCCACACAATCCAAATCATAGGTTTCAGACAACACACACCTACGAAAGACTAAGAAATCTGGCTATGAAAAGTCAAAAAATAGCAACCCACACATCCCAAATCATAGGTTTCAGACAACACATACCTATGAAAGACTAAGAAATCCAACTCAGAAAAGCCCGAAATAGTAATTTACATATCCCAAATCATAGGTTTCAGACAACACACACCTATGAACGGCTAAGAAACCTAGCTCAGAAAAGTCAAAAATAGCAAATTAACCATCCCAAATCATAAGTTTCAGACAACACACACCTATGAACGGCTAAGAAATCCAGCTCAGAAAAGTCAAAAATAGCAATCCATCCCATCCCAAATCATAGGTTTCAGACAACACACCCCAACGAAAGACTAAGAATCTAGCTTAGAAAAGCTCGAAATAGTAATTTACATATCCCAAATCATAAGTTTCAGACAACATTCACCTACGAAATACTAGGAAACCTTAGCTCAGAAAAGCCTGAAATAGCAAACTATTCATCCCAAACTAGAAGTTTCAGACAACAAACGCCTATGAAAGACTAAGAATCATAGCTCTGAAAAGTCCAACTTGCAAACTACACATCTCAAATCATAAGTTTCAGACAACACACTCCTATGAACGGCTCAGAAATCCAGCTCAGAAAAGTCAAAAATTGCAATCCATCCATCCCAAATCATAGGTGTCAGACAACACATACCTATGAAAGACTAAGAAATCCAGCTCAGAAAAGTCCGAAATAGTAATTTACATATCCCAAATCATAAGTTTCAGACAACACACATCAACGAAAGACGGGGCTCGGGGAGAGCCTTTGAGGGTCTGTGGGTCCCTTGAGGGCCGGGTGGTCCTTTGGGAATCCGGAGAACCTTTGAGGACCGGTGGCTTCCTTCAGGGTTGGGGTGGTGGGGATTGGAAACCTTTGGGGTTGGGGTAGAGGACCTCACGACACTGTTCAATGGAACTTGTGTATTACAACGACCACAGAGTTTCACCCTAAAATCCTCTTCTAAAATCTCTTCAAAAATCATCTTTTAAAATGTCTCTAACTGTTTCGCCGAAATAATTCCCTAAAATAATAATTTGTTCTGAAAAGATATAATAAAGCCTTAAAAAAGTATTAAAATGGTGGCTCAGGAGCCTTTGGAGTGCCGGGGGTCCTTTGGGGGGCTCGGGGGGGAGGGGGAGGGGGCCCTTCTGTGTCTCAATGCACAAAAAAATTTTAAAAAATGGGGGAGGGGAGGGGAAGGGGAGGAGGGGAGGGGAGGGGAGGAGGGGAGGGGGAGGGGACGGTGAGGAGGGGGGAGGAGAGGTAGGGAGAGGGAGGGGAGGGGCCCTTTGGGAGCCTGGTGGTCTTTTGGGAGCCCGGTGGGCCTTTGGGGGCCCGGGGAGGGCCTTTGGGGGTCTGGGGAGGGCCTTTGGGGGTCTGGGGGCCCTTTGGGAGCTTGGTTGACCTTTGAGTACCGGGGGCTTCCTTCAGGGTTGGGGTAGGGTTATCGGAACCCTTTGGGGTTGGGGTAGGGGGATCGGAACTCTTTGGGGTTGGGGTAGGGAGATCGGAACCCTTTGGGGTCGGGGTAGGGGACCTCACGACACTGTTAAAATACAACTTGTGTATTAAAACGACCACAGAGTTTCACCCTTAAATTCTCTTCTAAAATCATCTTTTAAATCATCTTTTAAAATGTCTCTAACTGTTTCGCCGAAATAATTCCATAAAATGGCTAAAATGGCTTCACCTAAATAATCCCTAAACGTAATTTCAGCGTGTTCCTTTTGTTTGACATCTCTGCGCTGACGCATTTCAAATTATTTGGAAACCTGATTCCCGCTCTAAAACAATTCATCGCTAAGATCTAATCATTCGCTCGGAGACAGTTCTCTTTAGAAATAACAAATTAATTCTCCTTTCGTGAATCAATTCTCTTTAGAAACAACAAATTAATTCCCCTTTCATGTCAATCAATCAATCGTGACATCATCTGTCATGTGTGATCTAAACTTTGCCTCGGAAACAATTCTGGTCGAACTCCAAAGACATTAATTAACTTGACGTCATCTGTCAGACATTAATTAGCTTCCCCGGAAACAATCTATTTCCTATTCCTGGATCATAACATTCGCCTCGAGCGTGCCAAAAACACACCTGGAGAAAGAGACCATGGTGAAAGAGGTCATTGACCCCATTAACCACGTGGTTCTATGCCCATATATGGTGTGCTGTCACGAGTATAAGACAGCCTTCTACTTTTGATGTCCTAATTAAATTTATTTTTAGGAAACAAGGAATTTGAAAATAAGAAAATAGAAGAATTAAAAGTTTGGACTCTGTAAAAGCAAGCAAAAAGATGAAGACAAAAGGGAAAGAAGAAATTGTTATTGAGGTAATTTATCCATACTATTTAGATATTGCTTACTGATGCTACGTATTAAGACTATTTGCTTACTGTTGATTACAATACTATTTAGGGACTACTTAACCTTGTTTCATAAGTTCAAACCTTTTCCAAGAATCTTTTTAAAAAACAGTAAAGTTACAAGTAGCTTTGACTTATATGTAAAATAAAATTAAAAAAAAATAACTTAAAAATAAGAAGGGGGATGTCAATTTGTGCGCTGCGGAATATAAATCTTCTTCTGTTAAGTGTTACGCGATTTCCATTAGCAACTATTTAGCCGTCTTCTTATTTCTTTGTATTTATTGCAATGTTCTGCATTAGAGGTGTTTTAGTACATGCGGAGATGTGTTGTTGGAGTTCTTTTGATTCCAGACACTCTAATATCAAGCTAATGATAGTCTACCACATTTGAAATTAGAAAGGAAAAAGAAAAAAAAGCAGTTTTTTTCAGCTGATATTGAGGAGCAACATCAAAACTTAAAACGAACAGAAATTACTACGTATATGAAGTGGGCTCCCCCTCCTCAACACCTAACCCTTTGCGCAAGAGTTTTTTTTTAGTACTTTTAAAAAGCTTTTTCTTGTTCTAATTAAGCGACCCTTGTGTTTTAGGAGTCGTTCTTAAAGACTTAGGACAAAATTCAAGCTTGCATTTTGCGATCTATGTAGTTTGCTATAAGGATCATTTTCCGCAATTCTTCATTTTGAGGCATTATATTATATTTTATGATCTATCAAAATAACATTTATTTTATTGTTGTAAAAGTAATGAAATACTGTTATTATTATATTTTTATTGGATTTTTATTATATTTTTATTGGATTTTTATTGGATTTATTATTATCATTTTTAAACATAGTGGGCAAATGGCAGGGTGGAATTGAAAGGGGGACTAGTTGCCTCCAATCACTTTCGACTCTTAAAAAGTTTATTGGTCCTTTCTATTTTAAATCGAATGAGCCCTTTTCGAAGTTCATATGACAACTCTTTCGATACGAAGTGCCATGGTCTAAACAAAAACAAAAAACAATACATTGTGCCCAAATCGATCTTTACTATAAAAATGTCAAGCCTTCCAATCACTTTCGACAATTAAAAAAGGCACTAGCCCTTTCAATTTCCAATTGAATGAGCCCTTTTTGAGTTTTTACGACAACGCTTTCTATAAACACATTATATGCGCCCAGGGCATAACTTACAACCTTTATCCTGAGGGTTGTGGGGGGGATGTTGGTTTGTCACCCTCAAAGACCTAATTTCCAAAACTTTCAATTACGTTGAACAAAATGAATATCTCAAAATTTTGATTGGATGTGTTTGGAAAAATGGTGGGCATGAGAGGGCGGCTAGTTGCCCTTCAATCACTTTTGACTATTAAAATGGCACTGGCCCTTTCAATTTCAAATCGAATGAGACCTTTTTGAAGTTTCTACGACAGCTCATTCTATAAAAACCTCGTATGCCCACAGGTCATAACTTCCAACCCTTGCCGTGAAGGCTGTGGGGGTTGGGAGGGTTGTCATCCACAAAGACATAATTTCCAGAACTTTCAACTATGTAGAAAAAAATAGCTAACTCAAAATTTTGATTATATGTGTTTTGGAAAATGGTGGGCGTGAGAGAGTTGCCCTCCAATTACTTTCGACTATTAAAAAGGGCACTAGCCATTTCAATTTCCAATCGAATAAGCCCTTTTTGAAGTTTCTACGACAACGCTTACTATAAAAACAAGTTTTCTTTGTTACTACATAGTCACTATCATGTAAGAGGTGTGTTATTAAAAGAAATGCATCAGATATTTGTAAAATAACAATTTAAGAAATAACTTTGTTACGAGTACTAGTAATAAAAAAAAACAAAATTCAAAGATGATGCCTTAATAGCTAGCCTACTATTCTTTATAAATCATTGCAGCACCAGCCTGCGTCAAGGTAACATAGTTCTGCATAATGGTCCTTCATTCCACTCTCTTTAGAGCTCTGTTGTTTGCTCTCTCCTGTAAAGTTCTTACTATATTTACCTCTACTTCTTTCCCTGCTTCTATATTTATCTCTTTCTCTTCTTACTTTCCTTACCTTTACTTTTTACATCTGCATTCTTCTTTCGTAAAACGTCTTGTGTCTACCATTGCATCTAAACGTCTAATGTTTAAGCTTAAAACGGAAACGTCTAACCATTTTGGCTTGCTGGAAAAACGAAGAATATATTCCAAATAATCATTTTTTGTTTTTTCTTCTAGGAGGCACAAAACGAATCCAATGAAAACGATGAACGTCCTTCTATGGAGGAGGGCGAGACTAAAACGAAAAAGAAGAAAAAGAAGAAGGGTGAGCCAACGGCTAAACTCAGTGGGAAGGATTTGGATGATAAAATGGTGAGCTTAAAATGGTTTTCTCACGGGTAGACAAGTCAGATTTCTCTTGAACGAGAAACTTGGCTTCACCTTTGTAACTCTAAATTTTCAAGAATCTAATTTTAAATTAATTTATTCCGACACATATATAAAAATCGGTCGCTAGTAGTGCAATGATATTATTAGATGTTCTTAGGAATTACAAGTTGGTTTCGAAGTCTCGAGTTGGTTTCAAAGGCATTTTGGGAAAGCTTCTGCGAAAATAAGTGTTCAGGGTAATATACACTGGAACGCTGATGGCAGATTAAATGTGAGGAGCTGTTTGTACGCGCCGAGATTGCAGTAGTCACAAATCAGTGAGCCATGATATTACTATTATATTATTTATATCTACAGTGGTAGTTACCGTCTACTGAAGCTTGGTTTGTATTTATAGATTCTGATGCCAGATTTTGGATTCTGAACCATATGAAGATATATATAAACATTTTTTTCCCATTATTTTTTCCTTATCCATTACTATTTTTGCAACACAAAAATAATTTGAATTGGTACGATGGATTGGCATGAATGATATCCAGCCAATTTGTTGAAGCGTCGGCTTCAACAAATTTCCACATAAATTCCAAAACAAGCAACTTTTCCGATGATTTAGGAATGATTTTGTAGGAAAAGCTGTCTATCACCCATGCATCATCCACTGTTCCATTTCTTTGAAGATGCGCCAATGCTGGTAGCACATACTTCAGATCGTAGTTAGAGTTATGTATAAAAACTGGAAGAAAAAGTTGCTGTTTAATTTTTAAATTACAAGAATTGTGAGCCCACACCCGAAAGTTACTTTTTCCCGTTGAATTGGGATCAATAAGGTGGTCGTGATCCTGGACCGCGTCTTTTGGGGCAAGAACACCTCTACAAACCCAGCAAATCGTCCCCTTTTCTAATGCCAGTTGCTCTTTATCTGACAATTTCATTGGGTAGTTGGTGTGACGTAATCGTGAAATTGCACTGTTTGCTGTTTTTATTAAAGATACCAGTAACTTTTCCATGCTGCCCTCCTCATCCATAGCCAAAAAAAACTCTTTCAACTGCATTTTATTGTTGGAATCGCGACGGGCGTGTGCGTAGGAACACGCAACTAGTTTGTGTTCCTTGACTATATTTGGCCTTGATGGGTCTGATACCTCAACCAGTCTTGTTTCACAATCTAAAGATATTTTATCAACTTGTAGCAGAGAATTTTGGAAATTTTTAAATTGTAAAGTATCTTTGCCTTCTGCCGCCATTTCAATTCTTTGATTGCCATGAATTTTGCAATGGCTCATGTGAGCTGAGAATATTCGCTCAGATGTGAATGGGGAAAGGTACATGGGACAATAGAGACGTTCCCCTTTCTTCACACCTTGGGATAGGAGTCGACTTATTGCTGTAACGGGGAAAAAATGACCATAGGAATTTACATCTTTGGGAGGCTCATAAATAACCCAAACCCAATTTTTAACATTATCTACCATCGGTGTCCTCACTGAATACAAAACCCCTTTTTTATTTGGTTTCTTTCCCCCATCTACAAATTCCGTGTCATACTGGAGAACAGCCACCCCCAACCCAAGATTTTCATTTGCTTTTTCAAATAAGCTTATTTCTTTCAAGGACACCGGATACTTCCCCTCTAAACAGTCAAAATGTACTTTAGGGAAATTTTTTCCACCGTTGCGAGCAAGTCCGTCGAGATTTTTCATTGACGATTCTTTGTTTAATGTTTTATGGGCTGCTGCTAAAACTACATATTTAAAGCATTGCAGCCCCGTGTCAAATTTGAAACCTTGAACCCCTCCTGTAGCCGACAAATCTGGTTGGCATTTTATTCTTTTACCCCGCCCTCCCCTTAAAATAAAGTTTTTTTTAAATCTACTGAGATTCAGATCCATGTGTTCAATGTATAAAATGGTGGACCCACTTCCCCTCTCATTAAACGTGTCCAAAGTTGATATTAGTTTATTTACCCAGTTGAAAAAGTTGTCTCAAATTCATTTAGACCTGGGTAAAAAGTCTGGTTGCCAGTTGAAAAATGAAAATAAAAAATATCCCCGGGTGTTCCCTTTTGTAAATAAACTTTTTGATTCACTGATGCTTTAACTCCCCCTTGACCCCCCCAATTCTGAATTTGAATCTCAATTTTTGCTCAAATTCTGTCGATGTAGCTATGGAGAACATTTACAGGGTCTGTTAAAATAATGCTCCCGTCAATCGCGTTTTCCTCGGGAGGGTTAAAATCTACCCTATATGTTTGTAAGTGACTTAGAGCAGACTCTAACAAATAAAATTCACGTAATTCCGGGGACATGACACTATTTTCATGTCCTGCGCCTATTTGTACAGGACTCAATTCACTAATAGTAAAGTTGTCGTCAAAAATGTCCCCGGAAGAATTAAGCCCAACAATTTGCATTGTTGTTGCTGTATCATTAAGCAAAATGGTGGGGGGTGACATAGATTTGTCAATACCCCCCGTCTGTTCAACTGCATTTGTTGGAGATGGCATGAGGTCCCCTAGTACATATTCCAAGTTGTTTGGGGACAATTGATCAAGCCAGCCTGTATTGTCCTGCGACGTAATTTCTTTACGAGGACCCGGTTCACTTGCACTAGTAACATCGCCTAAATGTTCATGCATAAATCTATCTACCCAGTCCGAATCCTCTATCATATCAATATCACAAGTTAAATCGTCTTGGCTAGCTATGTTCCCAAAAACATCGTTAAGGAAACCCCCTTGCCATTCCATATTATCTACAACTAATGTAGGTTCGTCTCTGAACTCCATTGGCGGTGATAGAATTGGTCCTGTAAATTCAGTTGTTTCATCATCCAATAGCAGTGCTATTTCATCAATCATAGAAAAAAGGTTTTATTTTCTATGTGAAATAACCATTATTTTTATAAAGTTAATAAACTATGTCAATTTTTCATAGTCATTGTCCCACCACCTGAACAATTAAAAGAAGAAAAAAAAGTTACATTGGCATATGTCTTTCATAATGACAACTGAACATGTTAAAAATATATATTGTTTTAGTCAGGAAAATGAAGTCTTATTCTTAGAGGATAAGTTAGAACAAGAGAATGATATATAAAACTAATGGTTTTATTCAAAAAAAAATTTCAGAATAAAAATGCAAAATAGGGATCCAACTCTAGTGCTTGTCCCTCTTGATTATAATTCTCAATAAAATCCGACCATCGTTCTACCGATGCAGTATGTTCTATGAAGCATTGCTCTTCAGCCTCAGTTAATGGGCATGCATCCCATACATTGGTTGCTGGTGTTGGTGTAACTTTCTCGACAATCCGAATTTTCCTTTGTCGTTTGGCAACGGATTTGATTGAAGTGCTGGACGTAGTTAACCTGGACTAAATAAATCATTGTAAGCGAAGAACTTTTTTCTCCTTCCATATCAACAATTAAAGTGCAATTAAAATGCTGGATGGTCCTTTTTAGAGCCCGGGGAGGACCTTTGGGGATCGGGAGCTTCCTTCAGGGTTGGGATCGGAGCCCTTTCGAGTTGGGGTAGAGGACTTCACAACACTGTTCAAATAGAACTTGTGTATTATAACGACTCTAGAGTTTCAGCCTCAAATCCTTTTCGAAAACATATTCTAAAATCATCTTTTAAAATGTCTCTAACTGTTTCGCCGAAATAATTGCCTAAAATGTCCAAAACGGTTTCGCCCAAATAATGTTTTTGATAACACCGCGTTGTCACATTTTAAATTATTAAGAATCCTTTTTTCCTGTGTTAATATCTCTCTCTTCATCTAAGATAAAAACATCCGATTATTTGAAACACACTTTTGTAACGAGCGTATAACATTCAAATTATACCTGTCAGATTAAAATTCAAATTTTCCGATGGGTTATTTTGATAAAGGATTAAATACGCACAAAAGCTAAGTGCAAAACACATCCCAGTTTAAGAACGTTTGTTCAATCGTCAACTGTGAAATAGTGATTTGTTTATATAGAGTTTGTTTAAAGAAATAATTGGATTTTTGCATTAGAAAACATCTTGCTTAAAAGAGAAATTACAGGTAAGGTTTATAAATCTATAGAAAAGTATGATAAGCTATTTGCTACTTCTGTGTTATAACCACTCTTTTATATACTGCTAATTTGGTTAATGCTAATGAAAGAAAATGAAATAGGATTATTATAGAATAGTTTAGAAACAAATTTAAGTTTTACTCATCGAAAGTTACGCGCTTGAGAAAATTTGCCTTATTTTTGAAAATACGGAAAGAAAAAAAAATATATACATTTACAAATTCTGACTGCACTTGTACATCTGAAGTCACTGGCAAAGCATGAAGAGGATTGTCCTCCCGATCTTGATTGAATGAGATTGATGAATTATGAGAATCTATCCATTCTCTCTTGAATTTTCTGCCAGGTTGCATAGAAGTTTGTGCAGAGCTGACACTGGCTTGAGAGGCTCCTGGCTTGTCCATCGAACTTGTATTGGAGCTAGCATATCTGATGACTGATGGTCTTGCAGCTTGCATCGATGTGATATCATCCCATCTTGGTCTCTTTTCGGAGGGAGGGTAATTGCATGAATCCACCTCAACATCCTTAAAAAAGAAGAAAATTTAGTAATGAAATAATAAGCCCTCTTTTACAGATAAATTGCCCTCTAAAGTTTATTCTGGTGTTTGTAGCACTCTATGTCTCTTAGCACTTTAGAAATATTTAAAAAGAAAAGCTTTTAAAGTAAAATTTTGGAAAAGTTTGTGTTTGGAGGGAAGGGGGATTTCAAAAAACATCCCCCCCTCCCCCATAATATAATTTGACCTATAAAGTCAATTCTGATGTTTGTAGTGCTATAGCTATTAGCACTTTAGAATGCCTGCTACTTTTTACAAATCAATATTTTTCTGCTCAAATATTCCTTCGCGTACATACATTCATCATACTGAACAGCCTTGGGGTCCTAGTATGCTACCTAGGCTGGAATATGCTTTAAACAATTAATAGCTTGATAAATACATCTTTCACTTTCTCCTAAAATAATATAGTCCAAAATTATCGGTGAATAAATTGTAGGTCCCACCTATATCCCCTCCTTAAGTTTAGACCTGAGGTCCGACGGCTTTACTCACCTAGGAGTGGTTTTTTTACATAATAGAAAAAAGCATACTTAGAGTTTTCTATCGAATATACTCATTATATTTTAAGATTTTGTATTGTTGGAGGGGAGGGGGGCTAATTCCCCTTGAAATTTGAATTTACTAGTAAAACGATTTTTTTTTGTTATGCGAAGCTTTTAAAACCTATATACTAAAATTGCGAATATCACAGTACTAAACCCCCAAAATTTGAAAAAAAATGACACAATTTAATTAGCTAGCTCAATTCTTACTTATTCAGAATATTAATGGAGGGTATCTATCAAAAGAGGTATCTATTCTAATTAACCAACCTTTGTGATTCAAAAGTTTGTGATTCGAACAAAATTCGAACTTTAGTGTAAAGAGCATGATATTGAGGAGGGGGCGACCTTTCATATCTGCCGAAACTAATATGCAAATTCTATTTTAATTTTTCATATACAATGAGCCAAAATCAAAGTGAACCTGCCTCTTTTTTTTGAATATTTACTAAAATTGAAATACAGGGACTGTTTAATTAACATTTAAAAGAAGGAAGCTTTTTAAAAGAGCTAACAACATGATGAAAAAAAACGTAAGTAAGGAAGGTAAAGGAAATTCTTCCTTAACTTAATGGCGAGACAAAAAAATAGATTTCTTTTTTATTATAATAATGAGAAAATTTTACTCACCAGAAGTCGCTTAGAATATTCCATATCTCTATCTATGTAAATAATTGCAAAAATATTGATACTGATAGAATGAATGAACTATTCAAACTGTAGAAAGTTCTAATCTGAAACTTGAATATATACAAAAAATAATTGAATATATTAGCACCTGAACAAGACGCACTGGTTTTCTGACACGGATTTTCCCTATAAGACATGTATACAATATATATCATGAAGTAGAAATCTAGTCTATGTAAATTATGTCAGAAAACTTGTCCTTCATAACATATTATGCAATATCCAACTAGCACAAGATGGAACATAGTCTACCCAAAGTATAATGCCATGTGAGGGAGTTCAGAATCTCTTTGAATAGGTGTAGAGCTTCTATAAAATAACGTAGAAATTCCTAGGGGCGCACGCAAAGTATAAGGTTACATACTACTTTTGCCCATTATGTTTAAAAACTAAATGTTGCCTTAAGATTAAATCAAAATGCACTGTGTTAGTGCTAATTCCCAATAAGGCATCTCAGCAGCATCCCAAGAACGACTGAGGGTATCATGTTTAAACTTTCGGGGCTGCTTCTGCTCTTAAAATTTAACCAAATCAAAATAGCGTAGGTGTATCCAAGCTGTGAAAGAAAGTAAACAGATTTTTTGCGAATGGTATCAAGTTTTGTATTTCATGTCAACTAGAGGAGGTATAAACCTAAATTAACAACAACTATTTGTGCCCAGATTTTTAAAAGGGTGTATGTTTGTTAAAAATTGCTAAAAAAATTCTCCCGCATACAAATAGCAGGCCAAACTATAAAGTCTTAAAAAAACGAAAAGATTTAAACAATTTTTTTTTCCCTGAAAAGACTATGTCAATATAAAACGAACAGAATTTTAATTAAAAAAAAACTTTTTTCACAAAATAAGTTTTTCAAAGAAACGTAAAGAACTCCATTAAGCCAAAAATGAGCAAAAATAAAATCAAATAGTCTACCTAGCGTGGAACTATCATAAATCAGCATCGATAAATAAATGAAACCCAAAACGAACAGAAATTGCAATAAATCACCGAGTCAAACTCAAAACGAGCAGAAATTAACATGAGTAGGGCTCAAAACCCCTATGCCTTCCCAAGGCCAGAACATAATTTGCACTTTGCTGGAAAAATACAAATGAATGTGCAGTATCAGTTTAATATACATACACTGATATTTGTTCATCAAAATGTTAATATTATTTGATTTATTAAAGTTATAAAAGTAAGAATATTTATAAAAATATTATGATATAATTTGTTGTATTTATTTTTTTGCCTCTGTTGATTTATGCCTAGCATAAATAAATTTCTATTTTAATAAGTATTATTTTGTTTTATTTTCCCAGAAATCGAGCTTTTTTCTCGAATTAGGCAAGCTGAATTATTTATCGTCAAGTTTTCCGGGTTTTTAAAATAAGCTCTTGTTTCCGTTCAAACTAAGGGGGACAAAAATAATTTCCACTTCAATAATTATTGAAAAAGCTGAAAAACATCAATAAATTTCTTTTTAATAATTAAGAGTGATTAGAGGGTAACTAGTCCCCCTCCCACGTCCACCCTCCCATTTGCCCATTATGTTTAAAAACTAAATATTGCCTTAAGATTAAATCAAAATGCACTGTGTTAGTGCTAATTCCCAATAAGGCATCTCAGCAGTATCCCAAGAACGACTGAGGGTATCATGTTTAAACTTTCGGGGCTGCTTCTGCTCTTAAAATTGAACCAAATCAAAATAGCGTAGTGTATCCAAGCTGTGAAAGAAAGTAAACAGATTTTTTGCGAATGGTATCAAGTTTTGTATTTCATGTCAATTAGAGGAGGTATAAACCTAAATTAACAACAACTATTTTTGCCCAGATTTTTAAAAGGGTGTATGTTGTTAAAAATTGCTAAAAAAAAAATTCTCCCGCATACAAATAGCAGGCCAAACTATAAAGTATTAAAAAAACAAAAAGATTTAAACAATTTTTTTCCCTGAAAAGATTATGTCAATATAAAACGAACAAAAATTAATTAAAAAAAAACTTTTTTCACACAATAAGTTTTTCAAACAAACGTAAAGAACTCCATTAAGCCAAAAATGAGCAAAAATAAAATCAAATAGTCTACCTAGCGTGGAACTATCATAAATCAATATCGATAAATAAATGAAACCCAAAACGAACAGAAATTGCAATAAATCACCGAGTCAAACTCAAAACGAGCAGAAATTAACATGAGTAGGGCTCAAAACCCCTATGCCTTCCCAAGGCCAGAACATAATTTGCACTTTGCTGGAAAAATACAAATGAATGTGCAGTATCAGTTTAATATACATACACTGATATTTCATCAAAATGTTAATATTATTTGATTTATTAAAGTTATAAAAGTAAGAATATTTATAAAAATATTTTTGATATAATTTGTTGTATTTATTTTTTGCCTCTGTTGATTTATGTCTAGCATAAATAAATTGCTATTTTAATAAGTATTATTTTATTTATTTGCCCAGAAATCGAGCTTTTTTCTCAAATTAGGCAAGCTGAATTATTTATCGTCAAGTTTTCCGGGTTTTTAAAATAAGCTCTTGTTTCCGTTCAAACTTAGGGGGACAAAAATAATTTTTTTTTCAATAATTATTGAAAAAGCTGAAAAACATCAATAATCATACTTGTCGATGTTTTTTTCTTTCTTCTCGTCTCTCATATTATTATAATTATGGGGAATTAAAAAACTAAGTCGAGGCTCAGGCCACAGAGGCTCATTGCTTCCAAACGCGCCCATAAAAAATACCCCCCTGGTTTAATTTTGGTGGTTATTACTGGTTTCAATCCATCGAACCTTATTGGAGTATTCCTCAAAATACCCTGCCTCATGGTCTGATCCTCAGCAAGACGGCCACGCTCGGTGGTGTACGGCCGCGCTCGACGGTGGTTTTCAAGTAATATTACTTTTTTTCTAATTCAGACTTAATATTTCATAAGACCTTTTCTAGAATTCTGGAATGCCTTTAATTAACGTTAAGTCTTCTAGAACTTAAGAATAACGTAAAACTACCTGTAGTTCAACAATGTGATGGGTGTTCTTTGAAAAAGGACTACGTTCTTTCCAATGACATTCAGTTTAATTAAAGTCTAAAATCAGTTAGAATTTTAAGCATTTTCTATCTCAAATTCATAATTATTTAGAATTCTTCTCGCATACGAGGATACAATCGAGAATCTGCAAAAGGATTTATGTGGAACCATTATTAACTAGGTTAACTGCAAAATTCTAGACGAGGAACATTTTGATATCTTTGAAACAGTTGAATCAGGTGAATGAAATCTTCAGAAGTATTTCTAAAGCCTAGACTTTGGTCGGGAAAGATATTCTGAAGTATCTAGTTCTGTCCCTTCATCATTCGAAAGGCAAATGCCTCTGATAAAGCTAGACAAAATATGTGTAAAAGCAGGGGCATCGTTTGGGAGGGGGGAGTTACCCCCCCCCCTGCCAATAATGTGGAGAAAAAAATATTGTATGCAACATGCCCCTTGACTATCCGAATATGAACCCATCTTGCCCCCCCCCCCATATAAATGATGGAGATTCACCCCTGTGTAAAAGTGAAACTGTGTTATACAATTGATATGCAGCTCCTACAAACCCTAGGCTGGGGAAAGTGTCCTGAACTTTATAATAGGAATGAACCATAGGAATGAATGAACCATAGGAATGAAAAATACTGTCATCTTGGGCTCACCATGCATATCGGTTCGTAGGAAGAAGTAGAAGAAATTTTTCTTGAAACAAAAATTCTACCTTCCACTTTAAAACTCTGTTCATTTTCTTTCTGATTTTTTGGATGAAAAGAGGTAGGTAAAAGAGCATTAGGAAATTCAGGATGTTATTTTAGGCAGCGCAATCGCGCTGCCTAAGTAAAGAACAATGCTGGCACAATGTATTTTTTTTCCATAACAGGGCAATTCGTATCGAGGAGTTGTCGTAGAAATTTCGAAAAGGGCTCATTCGATTGAAAATTGGAATAGCTAGTGCCCTTTTTAATAGTCGAAAGTGATCGGAGGCAGATAAAACCCTTCTACGCCCACCATTTCCCCAAACACATCCAATAAAAATTTTAAGATAGCCATTTTGTTCAGAGTAACTGATTTCCAGCCAGAAAATATGTTTTTGAGGAGGTTACTCTACCACAACCCTTAGGGCAGGGGTTTTTTGTTATGACCTGGGGGTATATAAGAACGATGTTGGCATAATTTATTATTTATTATTTTTTTCCTTTACACCAGGGCACTTCGTATCGAAGAAGTTGTCGTAGAAGACTTCGATAAGGCTCATTCAATTGAAAATTGGAGTGGCTTGTGCCCTTTTTAATAGTCGAAAGTGATTGGAAGGCAACTAACACACCTTCCACGCCCACCACTTCCTAAACATATCCAATCAAATTTCGAGATAGCCATTTTGTTTAACGTAGTTGAAAGTTCTGGAAATTAGGTCTTAGAGGATGACAACCACCCTCACAGCCCTTAGGGTAAGGGTTGTAATTTATGCCCTGGGGGCATAAAAGGTGTTTATGGAAAGCGTTGTCGTAGAAACTCAAAAAGAGATCATTCGATTGGAAATCGAAAGGCCTAGTGCCCTTTTAAATAATCGAAAGTGATTGGAAGGCTTGACATTTTCAAACAGTTCGTGGTAACGAATTGTAAGTAAGGAGCAACCCGGCTCAATGGTAACCAAAACTATGAAAAATTGATACCAGTAGATACATCAAAACAGTAGGATTTTAATTCTGATTTCAAAAATATAAGTTTCATCAAGTTTAATCTTACCCATCAAAAGTTACGCGCCCGAGAAAATTTGGCTGATTTTCGAAAAAAGGGGGAAAGGCCCCCTAAAAGTCACAGAACCTTAATGAAAATCACACCATCTTATTCGCTTATCAGCCAGAGGTTTTAAGATGAAACTTTCAGAGAGGTAATGCTGAGCTAAAAAAAAACTAAAAAAGACACTTAGTACATCCAAGCTATCAAAAAGACACATCTCCAAAGTCTTACAAACGGCTAAGAGTATTAATCAAAATATATTCAGGCACATTCAGGAAGATGACAGACTAAATTAAAAGATGCTATATGCATCCAGGCTGACAAAATCTGTAAAATGGTTGAGGTACGTCTAAGGGTGTTAAGCTGAAACTTTCAAGGCATGTTGAGAAGAATCTTTGTTACAGTGGTTGCTGGAACTAATAAAGGACAAACCTCGGCCGTTATATTGAACTAATCAAATGGTACAATACACACCCAGGTAATCAAAGGACGCATGAGCCATACTCAGAAACGACAAAGGGCATCATAGGAGGATATTAAACTAAATCGAAAGAAATGATGTCCATCCAGGTTTTCAAAAGAGCGTATATGCAATATCCTATAATATCTCAGCAAGTAGCAAGTCTGTAGTAATTAAGTAAATTAGTAAGCCGCCTGTAGTAAGCCTATAGCCTATTAGCTTTAAGCCTTTAATAGTAAGTAAATTAAACATGACTACGCAAATGGTGACTCCAGTAAATCTCAAGTTAGATGATACCCATATCTTCATTTTATCATAAATAGACAGGCAAGGCATAAGATGTTTAAAAGTATTTGTTGGCTGGGACTGATCTACATCACATTTATTTTCGCTATTGGTTATGCTGTACGAGGTCACAGTCTCCAAGAAAGATCTTGCACTGTTGTAAATAGAGGCTGCTTTCTTGCAGACAAAATCCACATTTTCCCAGAGTTTGCTCCTTATTCCTTCATTTTCCTTCATTGGTAAATCCTCGTTGTTACACCCAAGCTTCATTGGTGTTCTGTTGGACCGAGCTACAGATGGAGAAAAATATGAAGACTCATCTAAATCCACTTGTACTGGAGTTGGTTCTTCTTTTCCAGTGTAACTAAGATCTTGATTCTTTTCATTTCTGCAGCAGGTTCACTCTTCTCGTTGGGTTCAGAGCCCTCTACTTCTGCACCTTCTCTTGAACATTCACTTGTTTTGGATTCCATGTATTTTTTAATGGCCCAACAGGTTGTTATTCCAGCGCATGAGATTGGAATCCCATATGCAATTGTTTTGAAGATAAACATTTTTCGCCTAAGAGATACTTTATTCAAATGATTAACATTGTCAATTCAATTCTTCTTATATTAAGGAAATGACGTCATGGTGATCAAGCTGCTCTGATGTTTATACCGAACATGATGTCATGATGTCTAAACTCTATTAATGTTTTTATAATTTGTAATATATTCCGAACTAAATATGACGTCACACTAACGGTAATGATATGATGCAGTCAAAAGAAGAAATTAGATTTTCCGTTTTGGTGAAAATTGGCCTATTAACAACTTTTTTTGCTGAATCTCGTTAATGTAATCATATACATCAACAAACTATAAGCTCCACCAGAACCAGCATTGGTTCTTACACTAGACTGTCCACAGGACATGTCAAGCGGAAATTCATGCTATCCCACCCAGGAAGACAAAATACACAAAAGGTGAAAAGTTTTACGTAATTTGAAAAAATTGGATACTATTCTGGGGCAAAAATATAAAAAGCTTATCTCTTTGATGGTTGATGAACTGAAACTGACGCAATACAGGTCAACAATTGAAAAATTTTGATAAGGGAAAGATAATTACTTATGCCACACTGCTCTTCACTTACGACAATTTAAGAGAAAACAAGAGGTTTAATTTAAATAAAACAGTGACAACAAACTGAAACAAAAACAACAACATAAATTCATAAGTTAAGTTGCTTCCTATGTTTATTATTCCACATTCACAAACAAATAGATAATTGAAAGAACATTTTAGCGCTGGAGAAAAACTATGAGGTTTGCAGTCGCGTGAAAGTCCATGTAACTACTTACCAATCAACTCAAATATTTGCTTAAACCTCAACTATTTAATTTTAATCTATTATAAATAAACCAAAAATAAATACGCTATAACACACACACACACACACACACACACACACATATATATGTATATATATATATATATATATATATATATATATATATATATATATATATATATATATATATATATATATATATATATATATATATATATATATATATATATATATATATATATATATATATATATATATATATATATATATATATATATATATATATATATGTAAAAATATATATATATATATATATATATAATATATATATATATATATATATATATATAATATATATATATATATATATATATATATATATATATATATATATACATATATATATATATATATATATATTGAATATATGAATATATATATATATATATATATATATATATATATATATATATATATATATATATATATATATATATATATATATATATTATATATATATATATATATATATATATATATATATATATATATATATATATTATATATATATATATATATATATATATATATTATATATATATATATATATATAATATATTATATATATATATATATATATGGTGTTTAATGGAATATATATAAGGTGTTATATATATAAGGTGTTTATGGAAAGCGTTGTCGTAAAAAACTCAAAAAGGGATCATTCGATTGGAAATCGAAAGGCCTAGTGCCCTTTTAAATAATCGAAAGTGATTGGAAGGCTTTGACATTTTCAAACAGTTCGTGGTAACGAACTGTAAGTAAGGAGCAACCCGGCTAAATGGTAACCAAAAACTATAAAAAATTGATACCAATAGATACATCAAAAGAATAGGATTTTAATTCTGATTTCAAAAATATAAGTTTCATCAAGTTTAATCTTACCCATCAAAAGTTACGCGCCTGAGAAAATTTGGCTGATTTTCGAAAAAAGGGGGAAAGGCCCCCTAAAAGTTAAAGAACCTTAATGAAAATCACACCATCTTATTCTGCGTATCAGCCAGAGGTTTTAAGATGAAACTTTCAGAGAGGGAATGCTGAGCTAAAAAAAAAACTAAAAAAGACACTTAGTACATCCAAGCTGTCAAAAAGACGCATCTCCAAAGTCTTACAAACGGCTAAGAGTATTAAGCAAAATATATTAGGGCACATTCAGGAAGATGACAGACTAAATTAAAAGATGCTATATGCATCCAGGCTGACAAAATCTGTGAAATAGTTGAGGTACGTCTAAGGGTGTTAAGTTGAAACTTTCAAGGCATGTTGAGAAGAATCTTTGTTACAGTGGTTGCTGGAACTAATAAAGGACAAACCTCGGCCGTTATATTGAACTAAATCAAACGGTACAATACACACCCAGGTAATCAAAAGGATGCATCAGCCATACTCAGAAAGGACAAAGGGTATCACAGGAGGATATTAAACTAAATCGAAAGACATGATGTCCATCCAGGTTTTCAAAAGAGCGTATATGCAATATCCCAGGTGCGGCTAAGGGTGAAAATCAACGCATTACTCGACCAACCAGGACTGAGAGAATATTGGGGGGGGGGATCAAGTATATTTCGTGCAGGGGGGGGGGGGCCAAGGAGAGCTTATCAAGGACAAAAAATGTTGGAAAAAAATGTTGTCTAACCCTTACTGTGAAATATTATTTTGATGTAAAAATTTTGGTAAATAAGACACATCAATTAAAATTTCGCAAATTTATATTTGTATTTTTAGACAACAAATCACCACCCATAATTTGTTTATTTAAACAAGCAGGAACTTAAAACAAAATACAGCACAATAATATTCTTACGATAAAATGGTCTGTCAATATTCTTCTATATTCAAGGTAGAAACAGGATTCAGCCCTATAGAAGGCCAAAATTTAAGCAGATTATCAATCTATAGGTGGATTTTCAACCCACATATCCC